>PVHP010000210.1:16726-107911 GCA_004024765.1 Zapus hudsonius
CTCTCTCTCTCTCTCTCTCTCTCTCTCTCTGCTTGAAATTTAATAAATAAAATATTAAAAAAAAACAGAAATCAAGAATATCGGCGGGAGAGATGGTTCCTTGGTTATGAGTTCTTCCTGTGCAAGTGTGAGGGCCTGAGTTTGAATCTCCAGACCTCACATAAAACAAATGGGTGTGGCCACACTCATTCCTAACCTCAGTCTCTCAGTCCCACAGTAGAATTGCACCTGCTCTCTCAGCAAAAAGAGGAAGAAAGAAAACAGAAAGAAAGAAAAAAAGAAAAACACAAAACTTCAGCAAGCTCAGGTATCAGTAAGAGACTTCAACTCATAAGAACAGGCAGAAGTGTGAGGGGAAGAGTGATGAAGGGGCCACCTGACATTCTGCTCTGGCCATAGCAGGCAAGAGACCTCCCCACCACCACCACCAGTGAGCACACAGGGTCCAGCAAGAACACACACACAAGCATAAATCACACACACATACATACATAAAAGCAAAAAACCAAAAGTGCCTGAATATGTATGTACCTTTTCCCATTTCTATGCTCTTCCCAAGTACAACAAACTGAACAATTTTGTTGTGGGAATAGAATTTTGTTACCCACCTAGCATTGAAAAAATCTTAAAAGGGTTCTCTCATAAAAAGTTAGCTCATGAGAGTGGCTATAAAGACTCTTTCCTGAGGTTCAGGTTCTACTTGTTGAACATTCTCATCATGACAGCCATAAAACCAGGTCAGATGGTAAAGTGGACAAAACAAGTTGGACAGAAATATAGTGTAGAGGGCAGAGGTCTGACTCCCCTCCCCCTCCACACACAGGCATAGCTCTGTAAAAACTGTTCTTCCTGCCCCAGTGACCCTCACCTACTCATTCATGTACCTCCTTATACACTAAGTGTTCAGGACTTCATGTTAAAGGATCTTCAAAATCACAGAAAGTTCATAGGACTGAAATAGAAATAAAGAATTAAAAGGAGAGGCAAACTTTTGAGTACTTTTTAATCACTGAAAACCCACTATTCCAAGCAGGTTTTTATCTATCTTTCAGAGTGCACATTATAAAACTTCTGAGTTATGAGAGAATAAAAAGTACAATAAGATGTGACTGAGAAACCCTAGAAGTAACTGAAGAATGTGGTTTAAAGTATTATAGATTTGAAATAGTCTACTAACATACTGAGCTCTTACAGTAGAAAATGAACTAGTATAAAGATAAGGGAAATCTCAATTCTCTTTAAAATTAGGCAAGGTAAATAAAACCATTCTTCTTGTGTTGAATTCTGGCCATTCAGTTCATTATCTTTCCTATCTTTGCTAGTAATTATTGCCAAGCAAATTCAAAACCCCAGCAAAAACAGATTCTTTAAGAAAAAAGAAAAAAAAAAAAAACACCACAGCATTGAACTAAGGAAAGAAAAGCCAGTGGGACCAGGTAGCTGGATATCTATCTTGCTGCCTCATTTGCATCTTACCACAAGAAGGAGGGTGAGCTAGAAAGATCTCTAAGTCACTGTAACACTAAACTCCACAGCAAACAAATTCAATTACACTTGACCTGAGCAAAACAAGTATTTATCACTTGCTGTTATCCAAAATGATATTATTTCAGACCCCCATCTAAAAACATGAGTAATGCTCACTTGTCTCACTTTGGTACCAGAAGTGGAGTCATTGTTGCAACAAGACTATGTGGTTTCTAGTCTTTGGGAGTTTATTTGGGGAAGGAATATGGAAGGATTTTGAACTCTGGACTAGAGAAGCCTTGCAGTAGTATAAGCAGAGCTTGGTGGACCATCCTGATGAGTGTTTGAAAAATCTAATGCAGAGAGGGAACTGTGGCCTGTGGAGGCTTGGATTATGAGGGGGAAAAGAGCTTTGTTGGGACTGGGCTAGAAGCAGTTTGTATGAGAAGCTGACTGCATTCTGTCCATGTTCGGAGAACTTAAGCAAGTTGAATATGGACCTGTATGCTCAGCAGAGGAAAGTGCAAAGCAGCAGGATATGACCCAGAAAGAAATGAAAGTTTGGGGCTAGAGACTATAGCCCTGCTCAGCTGCAATTGTTTAAGATATTACTACCAGTGAGCTAGAGCCAGCTGCTGAAGGAAAAATGCTTAAAGAACTTTTTGCTCCTCAAAATCAGCTTTATTCTCTCCTGGATTAACAAATTTGGTAGCCCACCTGGTAGTGGTTTTAGAAGTATGACAAATGCAGGAAAGAAACGGTCATTGGATTGGCAACACAGTTTCTTGGAGATGGCAACACAGAAGCATTCCTGAATAGAAGCCATGAGGTGACATGACATGGAGCTGCCCAGATGAACTGTGGGTTGTATTGGAGACCCCAGGATTTTGGAGATGGCAGACCTGGAAAGCTGCTCGCTCTGGCTTAGGTAGATACCTGAAGAAAGTAAGGAGCTAATGCTAGAGGAGTAGAGTTTATTTGGATCTCAGAAATTTTGTTACAGGTCCCAGATGCTGGCCATGAAGCTGTAGGATTTGATATTTGTTCTGCTTGTTTTTGATCTTGGATTAGCCAAATCTTTCCTTGCTATGCTTTTATTTTGCAGTAGGAATGTTTACTCTGTGTGATTATGTATTGGTGGTATTGATTTTTATAAGGCTTACAGTTAAGAGACTGACTTGAGTCTCAGATGAGACTTTGGACTTTTAAACAGTGCTGGGTCTGGTGAAAGACTATGGAGATTGTTAAAGTTGGATCAAATGCATTCTATACCAGTCTGTGGGGGCTACGGTCAAAATGTAGTGGTTTGAATGAGATGTGCCCAAGAGCCTAGTTTGTTTGGAATACTTGGTCCCCAGCTGGTACAAATTTGGGAAGTGGACCTTGCTAGAAGAGATATGTTGCTGAGCATGGGCTTAAGGGTATTATAGCCTAGCTCCCCTTACTAGTAGAGAGGCTCAGATCACTGCTTCCTGTCAGCTTCTATGACAAGATGTGATGCCAGCCTGTGCTCTACCATCCTTTCCCTGTCATAACAAAGCTTCTAGAGCCTATAAATCAAAATAAACCCTTTCCTCCACCAGCTGCTTTTGGCCAGGTGCTTGGTCCTAGGAATGAGAAGGTAACTATAATGAAACACTATATAAAATAGGTAGTTTCCTTGGCTAGGCAGACATAGGGAAAAAGGGTCCTTGATAGGTGGCTATATTCTAATTCAAAATGGCCAAGAGGGGAACCATACTTCCTCCTCCTTTCTGGCCTAAGTGAAATCTTTCCACCAATGGGCTTGCTTGATAGGCTTTGTGGGACCTATGCAATACTGGATGCATCATGGACCAACCAGCACCATCACCTTCATTTATCTGACCAAGCATGAACTCTGGATGGGCAGTCTTCCTTGATTCAATGAAAGTCCAGTTCCTAAACTGGGCATTGTGGCACACGCCTTTAATCCCAGCACCTGGGAGGCAGAGAAAGGAGGATTGCTATGAGTTTGAGACTACATAGTGAATTCCAGGTCAGCCTGGACTAGAGCCAGAGCCTCTTGAAAAACAAAAACAAAACACACAAAAGTCCAGTTCCTAAGTCCAGCTCTTGAATCCCCTCCTCCCATAGGAGTCTGTTCTTTCTGCTTTCTTTACCTCTTACTTTTGAGACAGAATAGGAGAAAGCTAGGTAGGTTTCAGTTTGGGACTGAAACCCAGAGAGAACTAGGAGATACCAATACACCTGATTCCTCATCCTGGCACAAGAATGAAAACTTCTAACTTGGACCATGTCTGACACTGATCTACAACTAACCCTGCTGTCGTCCACAGTTGAACATGCTATATGACCCCAGCCCCAGGTGTTGGCAGATTCAGATCCATCAAGATTTATAGCCAATTCAATCTTTTCCCTGCCTACCTAAACCAACCTATAAAGGTGGTGGCCATGCCCCTTTTCCCCCTCTCTCTCCCTTGGCTTTTCTGACTTCCTCCTGGTGCTGGCTCTCTGTCAAGACTCCCTAGCTCAGTGAGGCCTAGACTTTTCCCATGTGAGTCTTCATCTGGTCCCACTCAGTGTTTGCTGAGTAGGGAGGGGAAAAATAACCCTGTCTCCTAATCCTAGTCTCCCCACTCGTATCTGCTCTATAATCCCTAAATTTACACTCCCATGTGGCATGTGTAGGTTTCTACTCTGGATGTGGAAAATCTCACTTTCCCTAGCCTCCCTCCATTGGAAAACATGAAGCAATGCCCAGTGCATTGCCCTCCTTTAAGCTCTTGTAACTTCACTTCAGTCTGGCTTCCCTCTCTAAGCCTCAGTTTCCCTGGCCCTCCATGTGGTCCATAGCTTCACTCTAATCCTTCCCTGGAAATCTCAGTTTCTTCTAGCATCCAGGTGTTCATGGCTTCAGTCCATATTTTCCCTAAAATATGTTTCTCTTGAGTATGTTTTCCACATAAAAGTTCTCTGAACTTCCTTCCCAGGTCCCAATCCCCTTGAAATAAACTCCATAATTTGTGATTTTTCCCAAATAAACTAAATAATTGATAATTTGTCCTTGATTCCATCTTTATTATTCTTCATTTAAAAATTAAGAAAGAACCAAAAACTTGGGGTTCTTAAACTTGGGGAACCTCTCTGGACCCCAAAATTCGTGCATCATTTTGAAGTAAGCATTAATTTTTTTAAAAACCTTTCCTCACTTTTAATTCTTTAATCTGCAAAGAAAGCAAACTCAACACTCCTAGATGGTATCATCAACACTAATCAAAGATATCTACAGATTCAATGTAATCTCCATCAAAATTCCAATGGCATTCTTTACAGAACTAGAATAAAGAAATTCTAAAATTTGCATGCAAACACACAAGGAATGCTGAATAGTTAAAGCAATGTGAGCAAAATGAACACTGAAACACTGAAACACTACTTACAATAGCTAAGAAGTGGAGTCAGTGTCCATTCAACTTTTCAATAAATTTAAAAATATGGAGTATAGTATATGCACAATGAAATAGTATTCAGCTACAAAAATCAAAAAATCTGTTATTTGTGATCTCATTGTTGAAACTGGAGATCACTATGCTAAATAAATAAGCCCAGCACAGAGAGACAATGTGGTAGATTGAATGAGGAAAGTTCTCCATAGTCTCAGGTATTTGAGACAAAGGTCTACTTAGTGGTCCCCTGCTGGTAGAACCTTTGGGAGTTAGAGTCTTGCTAGAGAAGGCATGTTTTTTAGGGGGTGGGCCTAGAGGTTGATGACTCTAGCCTTCTGTGTGTTCAGAACCAGCTCATACTTGCTGTTTTTCCTCTGCTGTGGATGTGTGATGAAGTGGCCCAACTTCCTCTGCCATGATGAAGCTTCCACTTGAAACTATAAGCCTGAAAGAAATCCTTTCCTACCATAAACTTCTTCTTTTTTTTTTTTTTTTTTTTTTGGTCAGGTGATTTGTCCTAGCAATAAGAAGCTAACTACTACAGACAAGTACCACATGATCTTACATATATGTGTAATCTACAAAAGTTGACTCAAAAGATGTTGAGACTAGAGACTAGGGAGTGTGGTGGGTAGGGAGGATTGGGAAAGGTTAGATAAAAGGAAATAATTTGGGAGTGCTATTGTACATTGAGTGAAATAGATAATTATGTACTATATATTTCAAGAAACTAGAATAAAAGATTTTAAATGTTACCACCATCAAGAAAAGGCAAATATTTGAAATGGTATGTATAATTCATTTCAAACTTGATACACGTATACATATATCAAAGTACCACATGGTATCTGTTAATATAATTGGTGTAATTTTGTGTCCACTTCTAAAAATTAAGCAAAAAAAATTAAAATTCAGGAAAAATATAAATATAAAAAATAAAGTAATTTGGAAATTTACTTATGTTAGAACCAGAATGTCTCCATTTTTAGACTCTGACTGGCATTTCTTTGTAACTCTCTGTTTTCCAAGAGTAGCCCAGGCCACCCATCCCAATTATCACTTTCCTGGAATGGTTGAGCCCTGAGCCAAGGTGGACAGCCCCACAACCAAAGAATTCCAATGAACCCACCACCCTATAAGTATTCCCTAATCTGTAAGAAAAGTGACTTCTGACATACCTGGTCAGAGCCCTTCTCGGCCTTTCCCTGAATAAACCCTGCCTCTGCTATTAAGCCAAGTCTTCTGTCTAGTTTCTTTCCAGCTTCTCCTAACAACTCTGTTAGCTAATTTAAAGAATTTATAAAAAGAATTTGAGTAGAAGTACCATGTTGGGATGGATAATGCTGTTCAGAAGCAATAGCTCCCAGTGCTCGAGGTGACCTGTAAAACAATATAGGCTATTACCAAGGCCCACCAGAACTAGATGGCAAGATTCTATTGCTAAAGACACCGCATGCTTCAGTTGCAGGACACTGAGAAATCAAGATGGAACTGAGCTGGAAGCCTTCTCCCAGCTGACTAGCTGTTGTGCTGGAATGTGCTATGCAGCCTGCTTGAGGAGAATAGTCATCAACAGTCTTACCCAGTTGAGGACATGTAAGCTACACAACTGGCCAGTTAGCCAAGATGTGCCTAATGGAGCAATAAGGACATGATTTTTATGAGGGTAACCAACTGCTTGCTCATTGAATTTGAAGCCTGCTTCATGGGAGGGAATTCATGCCTCTTACTGAGAACCTAATCAAAGCCTATAGCTGAGAAGGTCCTAAGCCCTAGCTACCTACTGCTGTTTGGATAAATGGGTATGTTGTGTGTGTCAATTGCCTTCTAAATATTTATGTCCATGCTCATAGATGAGTGATCCTCTCACTTTTTGGTTAGAGAAGTTTCTCTTTTCAGTTAGCAGTGCCTTCTGGGGAGACTCAAACTTATCAGTTGAGTCTTTAGCACTAAATGAGACATTTCAATCATACCCTCCTAGGCTCAGGGACCACTGTGGAAGTAGCGGTGGGAAATTTAATGGAGGGTGAGGGTTTTTTGGAATGCTGTCTTATGGACATGAGGTATGCATTGCATTCATGACCTTAAAGCCACTGCCATTAACTGGACAATATTAGGTCTGCCAACATGCCATGGTGGATGATGGAGAAGGGGGAAAAAGACATCACGGTGGAAGAGAGACCAAGACTAGCTGGAAAGAAAGGATGCAGCGGAAGGAAAAAAAGGAAGAGGGACAAAAGAAGGTTATAGGAGGGGATTCTGTACATATATGAAAATTATCAATAAATTTTTCTAGAAAATTCAGGAGGGACATGCATCAATCCTCTACCAGTTCCCTAAGCAGCTAAAGATTTCTGGGCATTGCTATATTTGAGACAGTGTTGGCAACTGACATGAGTCCTGTTGTAGATGACTGGGACAGGTTAGGGATATGACAGGTGACACAGTAGGGCGGGGAACAGTCTTCTGTTGTTCACTGCCTTCTCTTGTTTCCTGACTACATGGCTAACAGAATTTAATCAATTACCTCTTATTAAATTGAACAATAGTGACATTAACAAGGAACAAAGAGAACATCTGCCGTATAATGACATTCATGTGCAGTAACCTGATCAACAAAACACCATCACTATGGGCTCTCATGTGGAAATAAATAATCATTCTTTATAATTGCATTATAATAAGGGTTTCCACTGTTCATTTGTATCTAAGAACCAAAAGAAATATTCTGTGAGAGAATTTAGAGTAGCAGCTTCTCCTGAAGTTGGGAGCTGACTAACAAACCTGTAATTCACTTCACTTCACAGACAAGGAGTTTGGATTAGAGCCGCCTGGAGGTTAAGAAAAGTACAGCGTACTGACCCCTGGCCTGGAGGATTTTAATTACACTACCTCTGTTAGGAAATACATGGGGCTGGCTTAGTAACCCCACTTTAAAGAGGCTACTTACCTTAGGAGTCAATCAGAAGCATGAAAAACTGAAATGAAAGATCAGGGATTTTTCCTGCCTACATCAGGTTCATCATAAGATGAATGCAATAGAGAAGGGTACACTCAATTTCCTTTTTTACTTGTTTGCTTATTCTTTGTTGTTGTTTTGTTTTGTTTTTTGAGACAGAGGCTCATTATGTATCCCTGGCGGGTCTAGAACTTGCTATATCTAGACCAGGCCATCACTTTTCCTGTCTCTGCTTCCTCAGTCTTGGGATTATAGGTGTGTACCACCATGCCAGCTTCTTTAAATTCAAGTTTTAGCAGTCTACTTCCTGAAATAGCCTTTTCCAAAGCTCAATACTGTATTTTTATTCTCTTAATGATATAACATTATTTATTTAAAATATGAACTTATAACTTACAATGCATTCAATAGTGTTATTTATAAGACAGTGTCAAGTACAGATTGAAGCAAGCCATCAATTTCTCCTCGAGTTACTGATGAGTACAACACACAGTCTAATAGTCTGTACTACAAAAGAAAATGTGATGACTGAGGTCACATTCTTTGACTCATTTTTTTATGGTGGCTTCCATGATGTTAAAAATTGGCTTTAAGAATCATAATTGCGGGCTGGTGAGATGGCTCAGCGGTTAAGGCACTTGCCTCCAGTGCCTAAGGCCCCGGGTTCAATTCTCCAGGACCCACATAAGCCAGACCCACAAGGTGGTGGTCCTGGTGATCTCTCTCTCTCTCTCTCTCTCTCTCTCTCTCTCTCTCTCTCTGTGCTTGAAAATGAATAAATAAAATATTTTAAAAAAAGAATCATAATTGCTTAACTGACTAATAAAAAAGAATATATATTTTAAGCACTGCTCATAACAGTAGTGACAATGCAAAGAGAGTTCAAGCTTCCCTTATTTATTTAAATGAGTTTATTTTCATGTTAAAGCTAAAACACTTTTCTGCCTTCTCTCTCTTCTTTCTTTTCTTTTCCTTTCTTTCTTTATTAATATATTTTAATATTATTTATTTATTTAAGAAAGTGACAGAAGCAGAGAGGGAGAGTGAGTATGGGAACACCAGGGCCTCCAGTCACTGTAAACAAACTCCAGACACATATGTCATTCTGTGCATCTGACTTTACGTGGGTGCTGGGGAATGGAACCTGGGCTGTCAGGCTTTGCAAGCCAGTGCCTTTAACTGCAGAGCTATCTCTCCAGTCTCAATACAATTTTTTTTTTTCTTTTCTGAGTTAGGGTCTTGTTCTAGCCCAGGCTGCTCTGGAATTCACTACGTATTCTCAAAGTGGCCTTGAACTAACTCCAACCCATCCTCCTACCTCTGCCTCCTGAATGCTGGGATTAAAGGCACGTGCTACCACACTCGGCCATTTCTCTCTCCTTTCTTAACCTCATTTCCTCCTCCTTCCCCCACTTCTGTCTCTGTTTTTTTTTTTTTTTTTTTTTTTTTTGGAGAAAGGGTTTCATGTAGCCTAGGATGGCTTGATTTTCTACTATTCCTGCCTCTACTACCCAAGTGTCAGGATTACAGACATACACCACCAAGTCCTACACTAACACACTTTCTATAAAAAGGCAGACAGATAGATATGAAAGAATGATAGAGGGAAAATATTATGAAATTTAAACTGTTTGAAGATTAGCAGGTTGCACATCTATCTATCAATCAATCTCTGCCCACCTTGCTCAAACGCCCAGATTCCTTAAAAGATTATTTTAAAATGTATTTTATAATTTTTATTATTTTGGCAAAGTAATGGGATCAAATCAATTGCTTAATCATTGACCTTAAAATTAAAGCTTTCTGTTTGAATTTTTTTCTTTTTGGTTTTGAACCTACAACGAGAAAGATATGTATATAAATATATTTATATATCTCACACATGTATGTGTGTGTGGAGCTCAAAAGCACTGTGCTTAGTGTGTCCTTGGGCCAAGTTTGGGGTCACACATGGAAGCACAAGAAAACTAATAAGAAAGACATACAATAAGAAACATGTGGTCACAAAACACAGAGGTGGTGGCTAGCATAGCTGTGTTTCAGTTCCTTGTCAGTCAGCAACATGTTGGGGATCCTGTAGGTGGAGGGGAACAACCAGACTCTGGACAATGCAGAGTCCCCTCTAGCAAAACACTCAATCAGCTCATTGGGAGCTCACACAGGTGCAAGTTCCTAGCTGCCTCCATGTGTACTGCCCACTCTGCTTTGGACACAGAAGGTTGACCAGACCTGTGGCCTGGAAGCATAGGGTGAAGTCACAATTTCCATCAGTCCCCACACATATGAGCTTGGTAGCTTGTGTGTGAGCAGTTACATGCTGCCATACTCACTCTCTTAAGGCCTAAAGTGGAAACAGAAATTTATGTTGATCACTTTTTCCAGGGTTTTTTTTTTTTTTTTTTTTTGAGGCAAGGTCTCACACTGGCCCAGGCTAACCTGGAACTCACCTTTTATCCCAGGCTATCTTTGAACCCATGGTGATTCTCTTATTTCAGACTCCCCAGTGCAGGGATTATAGGTGTGAGCTACCATGCCCTACTGATCACCTTTTATATAACTAGTTTTCCACTTTCTATTCAAATTAATAAATTAATAAAATCAAAATTTCAAGCGTTCTTACAAATGCCAATTTAAAGTAAAATGATATAACTTTGTATCAGAATGAAGGCAACATCTAAAGTGGAATTTGAGATAAATAACAGAAATATAATTATGAGAAGAAAGGCAGTAAGATAGTTGGTATTAGACTTGATAACCTAGAAAGACGAGAAATAAAACTCCTCTATAATTCCTGGCTGGAAAGTCTGGTAAAATACAAAGAAAGCATAGAAGAAGAAGAAAAAAAAAGACAGAAGTTTATATGTAAATTAAAAGTGACTTTTTCCCTTTGACTATTAAACATATAAAGTTCTCCTTGCTTCTTTTTTCATCATCCAGTGGAAATGGGTAGGAATACAGAAATAATCAGATGCTCTGCAAGATAAAATGTTAAGGTTGATGATTGGGGGGATTGGTAAAGAATGGAGAGGCTTTCTTATAGGATCAGACCCAACACATCCTGCATGACAGGCAAGCACTATCACTGAGCTATAGCCCTCAGACAATATATTGTATTTCTTTCAATGCCCCCCACCCACGCATCTCAATCTAGCTCAGGCTGACTTGGAATTCATTATGTAGTCTCAGGGTTGCCTCAAACTCATGACAAGTTGCCCACCTCCGCCTCCCAAGTGCTGGGATTAAAGGCATACGCCACCATGCCCAGCTAATATATTGTACTTCTATCAGATAAATTATTAGACTTAACTTCAGCTATCCTACATTGTTCTCTTTATACAAAAGTTGATAATATATAATGAAATGAGACACAGTACAGATTGCAATTTTTTAAATTGCCCTATATTAGCTAATTATAGGTGGACTATTATTTATAGTCACTATAGCTACTAGTAATTTATTCTTGTTTTAAAAAGCATACACTGGGGCTAGAGAGATGGATCAATGGTTAAAGTGCTTGCCTGCAAAGCCTAAGGACCCAATACCCACATAAAGCCAGCTGCACAAGGTACGCATGTGTTTGGAGTTTGCAGTGGCTAGAGGCCCTGGCAAGCCCATTTTCACTCTCCCCCCCCCATCTGCCTCTTTCTCTCTCTCATTCTCTCTCAAATAAATAAACAATTTTTTTTTTTTAAAAAAAGCACACACCAGCCAGGTATGGTGAGGGATGCACTTAATCAGACTGAGTTTGAGGTCAGCCTGGGCTAGAATGAGTGAGACCCTAACTTGAAAACAACAAAATAATAATAAAAATGATGATGATAATAAAAATCACATACTTTATATTGTGCTAGGGTGAAGTCTTACTGAAGATATTCCATTTAAAACCTTATTTATAGCAGGGCGTGGTGGCGCACACCTTTAATCCCAGCACTCAGGAGGCAGAGGTAGGAGGATCACCATGAGTTCAAGGCCACCCTGAGACTACATAGTGAATTAGCCTGGGCTAGAGTGAGACCCTACCTCGAAAAAAACCAAAACAAACAAAAAAGCCTTACTTATGATATATGTTGAAGGTAATAACTATTATGCAAAGGTAATATCTCAAGAGCTTTTGCCATGAAGGAGAATAAGCTGTCAATGTACTGGAAGCATCTTTGTAGGACACCACTCTAAAGTGGCTGTTTTGTGAAGAAGCTTCATGAGAAGGCAGAAGTTCTCTTCACAAGCACAGTTTCTCTTTCATGGAGACCTCCTTAGCACCAGGAATATAAGTTGCTTGTGCTCTTTTTATTGTTAATAACTCCATACAAGTCATTGTTAACTTTACAGAAACCACAGAATACAAAGGAGCAGCAATCAAACTTGCTGAGATAAGGGGAAGAGGCAGGAGAATCCCACTGCTCATGGTACAGCTAGTTTGGCATTTGCAGTGGCAAACAAGAGAGATCTTGCCTAAAACAAGGTGGAAGGCAAAGCAAGGAGGGTCAACATCCACCACACACACACACGCGCACGCACGCGTGCACACACACACACACACACACACACACACACACACACACACACACCAGGGCTAGGGCAATGGATAAGCTGATAAAGCATTCACTGCTCAAGTGTAAAGACCTGAGGAGTTTGGACCCCTAGCACTCACATAAATGCCAGATGGATGTGGGCAACCCGTCTATAATCCCAAAGATGGGAATGAAGCCATTGCCTAGCTAGACTAGCTGAATAAGTAAGCCCTAGGTCCAAGTGAGAGAGACTGCCTCAATAAATAAGGTAAAGAGTGACTGAGGAAGACACACTATATCAACAACCTCTGGTTCAGAAGAAATTCAAGTGAAACAACTTCCTCTTGGGTTGTATTATCAATATATGAATATATATACATATATATATATATATATATATATATATATTTCAAATAAATAAGTCTTCCAAGTTTTTACTAGGTATAGAACTATAAGTTATTTAGGTGGTTGCTAAGCAACAATACCTTCTGTAGGGCTTTAAAGTACATGAAATATATAGGTTTCCTGGAAAAGATAAATTGAATGAAAAATAAGGCAATAGTAGAAAGGAAAAAAGCAT
The DNA here is from genome assembly GCA_004024765.1 of Zapus hudsonius. Taxonomy (NCBI): domain Eukaryota; kingdom Metazoa; phylum Chordata; class Mammalia; order Rodentia; family Dipodidae; genus Zapus; species Zapus hudsonius. The sequence continues at coordinate 29,672 of PVHP010000210.1, forward strand.
GAACTTGCTAATTGTTCAATGGGCTTAGCAAGAGTGGCTAAGCATTTGGTTTTTCAGCACATCAATAATGTACTTTTATTGAAACAGTAATCATAACACCTCTATACTCCAAAGCCTAATTATGTTGAACACTTCAAATTAAATTAGACCAAGACACTCCAATTACTTCTACCAACAATGATCTCCACAGATGTTTTTCTCTAACATTATCTTCCTCAAACCCTAGTTTTAGGGTATGCTGTAATACTGTTTTTGTTGTTGTTATTGTTTTTGAGGTAGGGCCTCACTGTAGGCCATGTTAACTTGGAATTCACTCTGTAACCCCAAGCTGGTCTTGAACTCATGGCAATCCTCCTACCTCAGTTCTCCCAAATGCTGGGATTAAAGGCATGTGCCACCATGCCTGACTATAGTCATGACTTGAATGTAAAATTACTGTTGTAACATAAGGTTATAAAGCTACAGCTCCACGATGCTACAAAGAAACCACCAGATCTCTAAAGTTTGGTAAGGGTACCAAATGGGGAAAGGAACCATAAAATTCCTGGAAAAAACACTTTGAAAAAGTTCTCTATGCTTGTCCTGCTGGAACATCAAACTAGAAAGCCTTTGTGCAGCAAAAGAAACAATCAATAAAATGAAAAGGAAAATAAGGAATGGGTAAAATATTTGTAAATCATATATAGATAGATATTAATAACCAAACAAGTACAGACCTCACATAGCACTAATAGCAAAGGAACTCACTATAAAATCTATAAAAACAATTTCTCAAAGACATTCAATATCAATAATTATCCCAGAAATGCAAGTACAAATACTTTGAATCACTTTGGATCACTTCACATGTGTTAGGATGGCTATTGTCAAAAGGATAAAAAAGCATAACATAAGCATAAGCATTATTGGTGAGCGTGTGGAGAGAATGGAAACCCTTGGATACTGCTGGGATTGTAAACTGTTACAACCACTGTGATCAATAGTATGGAGATTTCTATAAGAGAGCTAGTATATAGTCTATCAATTCTACTTCTGAGTATGAATTTAAAGAAAACAAAATCAACATCTTCAAGAGAGATCTGTACTCCTATGTTCAATGAAACATTATTTACAATAGCCAAAATGCAGAATCAACCTAAGTGTCTGCTGATGAATGAATATGCATAAGAAGTGTGCTATGCATCTTTATATCTGTATTGGGATATTATTAAGTCACAAGGAGGAGAAAATCCTGCCATTTGAAACCATATAAATGAGCCTGGAGGACATTAAGTGAAAAAAGCCCACACAAAAATATACATACTACATGATCTAAGTTACAGGTAGAATATTAAAAATATCAAACTTACAGTAGTCTAGTTAGGACTGTTGGAGGCAATGGGGAGGTGTTGGTCAAAGGACACAAACATTCAGTTTATAAGATAGTTAAATTCTGGTGATATAATGTACAGCTTGGTGATTATAATGGATAAGTATATTATAAAATGAAATCTCTAGGAGAGTAGATCCTAAATGTTCTCATCTTGCACGTGACTGCATGTGAATGTGTGTGCAAACACACACACACACACACACACACACACACACACTTCTCTCCTCCTCGCCCTTCTTTATTTTTGTTGTTGTTTTGTTTTATTTCCCTTGAGACAGGGTCTTGCCATGTAGCTTAGGCTGGCTTTGAACTCAATATATATAGCCCAAGCTGGCCTTGGCCCATAATCTTCTGCCTCAGTTTCCCAGGTGCTGGGATTATAAACACGTGCCCTGGTGGCTCTTTTTTTATCTTTTCCTTTCTTTTCCCCCCTTTGCCTTCTTTTTTCTTTTTCTTCTCTTTCTTTCCTTCCTTTCTTCCTCCTTCCTTTTGTTCTTCCCTCTCTCCTTCATCCTCCCTCCCATCTTTCTTTTTCTTTCCTTCTTTCCTTTCTTTCTTTCATTCTTTCTTTCATACTAGAACCTATGACCTTTTGTATCCTTCTGACTCAGCCTAGCTCTCCTCAAGATGTATTTTAAAGTCCTTATTGAGCAAAGCTTGATAAACTAGTGACACCAGCTTTAAGAACTTATCCCAGGAGGAAAAAAACACCTAAATTTATGAAGAATATTATTATGATGTAGAAGGAAATTCCTTGTGTATAGGCTGCAATCATGCATATAGGCTTGGTATTGGTTCTGTCACCAAAACATCATGTGAGCTTCTTACTGTATTTCCAAATGTAACATGAGAGTAAATGATTGTCAGGTTTACTTTAGTTTGACTTTAAGGCATACTGACGTATAAAGATTGATCATTGTGATTTATGAAAAACTACTCAATCTTTGTGTGTGTGTGGTGGGGTGTTTCAGAGCTTTACACTTGCTAGGGAAGTGCCCTACCACTACATTCCCAGCTCTATTCAAACTTTCAACTGCTCAGATGGCACACTTGTAACCAGGCAGTAGGATCTTTTGAGTATTTTCTTGTTTTGTTTGCCCATAATAGTAAAAATAATAATAATGTTCCAGACCAGACCCAAAATTGCACTGGGAAGGTCTAACTGTCCAGGCAGCACGTGATTATACACATATGCAGGGAGAAGCCAGCAAATAGGACTTAATGACGCATGTGCAGGTAAGAGACTGAATGACCTCTATTTTGACAATCTACCAGGACTCTTCTCAATAGGCACCTAATAAGAACAAATGCATTAATTCATATTCTATGCATACACACCCCAAATACCTTTTAAATTTTATTTTTAGCATATAGACATAATTAGGTTTCATTATGGCATTATTTACTTTTTTGCTCCTCTTTCCCCCTCTTTTATCCCAAATGCCTTTTAAAATCTGTTTTCAAATACCTTTGAGTTGAACCTTTCTTTTCTTTTTTTTTCCAAGGTAGAGTGTCACTCTAGTCCAGGCTGACCTGGTACTCACTCCTCACTCAGTAGTCCCGAGATGGCCTCAAACTCATAGTGATCCTCCTACCTCTCCCTCCCAAGTGCATCACCATGCCCAGCTTGATCCTTTCTTTCCAAAGTCTTAGCTCATTTAACAGTCTGGTCTTTCTCAAGAGTTTGTGTATTTAGCAGGAAATAGAGCCCACAGAAGCAGAATGCAGACATTGAAGGTTCTGTGGACACTTGTGGAATTTAGACTCATGACAGAAGAGCTGGATAGGCCCTCTTGCATCTTCTAGTAGTTTCACAGCTTACATCACTTCTCAAATCATGGAGCTAGCTGTTCAATGGCAAGTTTCAGAAGTGAATCAGCTCTCTTGGCTCACAAGCAAGGTCCCCAGGGAAGCTAAAAACATGACTTTCCTTTGGCCTGCATATAGAATACGGTTTGTTCCTAATGTTATTCCTACACAGCACAGCTAAACTCTTGGGGCTAGAGAAGATGGAAATAAGATTCCTCCATAGCTTTTTAGGGCCATCAGTGCCCTTGTGGCTTGATTCATATTTACTGTATACCTCAGATCAAGGCCAGACATGGGGTGGTCTCAACTACCAAAGAGTATAAGGTCTAGACTCAATAGTGATTTGACTCCTACACTTATATTAAACCAGGTTTCCATATTTATAGTTTTTTTTGTTGTTGTTGTTGAGAACACAGCAGGGAAAATACTCCAGAAAGGGGGGTTGGGATAGGAAAGAAAAAGAGGTTATTTTTTTTTAAATGCTTGGTAAGGTTGGGCATGCTTACACTGAGTTTACTGGAGTAGTATTTTTTGAAAGGAAGAACTCACTGGTAGAATCTAAAAGTTTCAAACTCACTGGTGGAATCTAAAAATATATCACTCATTTCCTGACTGCATAGGCCATTAAGGGTCTAATCTATTTCCTGAGCTGAAACTAGCTAATGGAAAAATATTTAGTAATCATTGAGTGAGACGGGCATTTGGCATCTATTCACACAAAACATATTTTGTTATAATTCCCTTTGGTAATTCATATGGTTTCTAAAGGAATAATTTTAATTTTATAATGAAAGGTTTTTGCAAAATAAAATGGTAAGGATCCTTTGCCCTAGTGCTTTAGGAATGTTCTAATCTTTAGCTTCAACATTCAGGAACATGTGATCTGGAAGTGTACTGTTTACTTTCCCAACAAGTCATTCATTAAATCAATAAGCAAAAATAAAAACAAAAATATAAGGTCAATATTATTACCGTGGTAAAATTGAGATTGTGCATTTAATAGATGGAAGTCTTTATATAAAATTTTATGATGCTGCCTAAAGTTGCACAGGCTTGCATGAAAAAGTGAACTTCAACATGACACTTCCTGTATGCCTCAGTTTCATCCTCAGAATTTTATCTGTGATGTGGTGGAAGGTTCTGATAGCAGCTAACTTTGTAATTGGCCCAGGAGAAACATTTAAAAGATAAGCAAGCCAGAAGAAAACCCGCATTGCACGGAGAGCTAAGATGACTCCCTCCCAGCAACTGCTGTCTCTTGGAATAGTCACTAGAGGCAGATGTGGGCTTCAGAACAAAGCTGGATTTTAAGTTGTCTTGAGATCATGGGTCTCAGGAGCTTACGTCACATAGCTCTTTCAGGAGATGGCCCTATTTTAGAAAGCTGAGCCCACCAGATTTAGAAGAACTAAGCCACTATCTACAAAGCATGGACTATATACAGAAGACAAAGCTCAGGGGAAGGTATAGTTTGACAAGGTAAAATGATAGTAGCATTCTTATCATGACATAAATTACTATTGTTCCATATTGAGATATCAATCAGTGATAAGCCATTTTGTATGTTTTGGCACATAACTCAATCTTCACCAGGACCAGCAATAATATGGTTAGTGAATTAGCACTTCTGTCAGGATTGTATTTCTCTTCTGTTCTGAGTGGCCTGTGCTTGGAACAGTCCTCTCTGCCTTAGATCTTTGGCTCCTAGATTCACTCTGTGTAACACTAAAGACACAATCCCTACCTTCTGTCTTCCCATGTTTTTGATATTATTTGTGTGACTTCACTGAGCCCATTGCCTGGCTTCTTCCTTTAGATCATGAGAACCCAGAGGCTCCTGGGGCCAGCTCACAAACCCACCTGTGTCTAAACTGAGCTTTATTGCTTTTGATTCTCCAAGAATTCTACGAGCTTTGTCTAAGATATGCAGCCATGAGCATCTTTTTTTCAATTCTGATTATCAGCACTACAATACATACTGAGGTTTACAGTTGCTTATATGTTCTACTTTCTTTTATGATAAGGATAATTTATTTATTTTTATATTTATTACCAATAATTAGATACATTGCATGTGTTCTCTGGATGTGGTTGCTAATAGTATACTCAGGTTCTTAGGACCCTCAATAAGGAAGGCAGTTTGTTTTTTTTTTAAAGTAGCCCAGGCTGACCTGGAACTTATGATCCTTCTGCTCCAGTCTCTTGGCTAGGTTTACAGTGCTACCAGGCCCAGCACCAGTGAAGAAAGCAGTTTCTGAACTAGATCTTTGAAACTCTTTCATGGTTCTTGGGTTATATAATACTATTTCTTTCTCTCCTAGGATTTTCTTGAAACCCCATTGTTGATTGACATGTTTCTTTCTTCAGATCACTTTGGTGTGTCTGAAGTAGTATTTAAAAGTTATCTTTATTTATCTGCAAAAGAGAGGTAGAGAGAGAGACAGAGAGAGATTGAAAGTATGGGTATACTGGGGTCACCTGATGTTGTAACAAACTCCAGATGCATATGCCATTTTTCTGTTTTATGTGGGTATTGGGGAATCAAACCTGGATGGGCAGGCTTTGCAAGCAAGCACCTTTAATCACTGAGCCACCTCTCCAGCTTTTGAAAAATATTACCTTACCAACCAATTCAAAGCTAAACTATAAAATAAATTAATGTTGAGAAATATAATTTAGGACAAACCGATAAAGAAGCCACAGTATGTGGCTACTCTGCCTGCTGTGCATATAGTCTTCCCCTGGGCACTGATGAATGAGGCAACAAGATGAAAGCTTCCGAAACTTAGAAAGGGCAGAGAAAAGAAACAGTTCTTAAGCTTTTCTGCTTAGTGTACAATTCCATGTAGTCTTCTTTATGCTTAGTTGGGAGGTATGAGCCATCTTTTTCTAGCCCACTCTATCACATCAACTTCCTTAATCAATAACAAGAGTGTAAATAGTGCTTTTTCCTGTTCAATGTGTCACCTTCTTGGGTGAACACAAAACCGACTTTTGTTCTTTAGCCTTTGCTTCAGTTGGAGAGCCAGATAGGATCCTTTGGCCCCAAAGAATACAGATTAACTCAAGTTATCTCAAGTGTCTCTGTGTGGTTTTATGTAAGCGTGTGAAAGAAAAACAAACAGAAGAGTCATACAGGAGAAGTTACTGTAAGGCTTCACCTGAAAGTAAGACTGAAAGTATATTATATAGGTAGACCTTGTGGGAGTTCCTGGAAGGAAGCTTAACCAGGCTTCATGAGACGTTATAATTTCATAGATGGAGAAATTAAGTTGTAATTTCAAGATGCCTGGGGTAAGTCATGACACTGATAGCTCGTTATATCCCCATGGTAGCAATAATTTGCTGATCATCCTCTTCACCTATGTATGCCAACTGAAATCCTTGTATGTACTCCTTCCCTGACCCCCCATATTATCCAAGCCAGGCATGGTGGCTCACACCTTTAATCCCAGCATTAAGGAGACTAAGATAGGAGGGTTGTTGTGAGTTTAAATCAAGCCTACAGTGTGATTTCCAGATCAGCTAACAAGTACAATAATTCATGACTCAGCTTCTTATTCTTGCTTCTCCTTGGCTTCTACTGACTCATGTCATCTTTGCCTTTTTTTTTTTCTGGTAAGCATTTGACTTTTATTGCTATTAAATAATTCTGTTTATCTCGATCTTACAGTTTCTAAGAAAGCATCTTATCAGTCTACCATGTCATTACCACTGGGTAGCTAAAGTACTTGGTAGGTTATCTAATGGACCAGCTTCAGAACAGCCTCCCTGGGTTAGTTGGGCCTTATGTCCTCCCAGCATACAGTCAAGACCATAAGGTCATAACATGTGACCTGTATGTATTTACCTAGTTTAAGTCACCGGCAAGGAACTCTTGGTAGGATGCCTCAGAAGGGGACAGACATGTCGACATTTGGTCTAATGTACTTGTAAAGTTTTCCTTAGTGTTGATGACCAAAAATGATGCATTTTACCACAGGTTTTCTATGACTACCAAAATCACTGGTCTTTTAAAGTAGATTTTCTCATTTTATTGCCCTTTGGATACACTTCTCTACTAAGTGTAATCATTACCAAAATAAATGTCCATATCCATGCCACAAAAGGCATAAGAATTTAGCCTAGCCAGCTAGAAAATTTTGGCAGCAAATGAATTTAATAATTTCTTCTGATCACTTGCCAGGGGGTTAAAGCAATTTACATATAGACTACTATGAAGGACCATCCATTCAGGAGTATGCTAGGCAAGGACTCTATCACTGAGCTATATCTCCAGCCTTTTTTTTAAAGGTTATACATATTGAAGAAAAATTCATCAAATGATATAAATTTAGGAAAGATTCTTCTGAATATATAGTCCCTGGTGCCTAAAAGAAAATTTTTTTTTGCCTAAAAGAAATTAAAGGTCATTTGTAATTAATGACATTTTACCACCTGAGACCACATATGCAAATGCTTTTATTAATTTCAATTGTGCCAATTTAGACTGAATTTAGATATTCCCATTCCAACTTCTATGAGACCAGGTTTTATTACTATACCACAGAATGAGATAAAAAAATCTCAGAAGCCAGCAATACCATTATTCTAGAATTTTTTTTGGTTAATCTATAAAACTGTGTCAATGAGAATATTCATTATATGGTGTTACTGTGAGTAGTAAAGAATAAACATGCCAGGCCTCCAAAGAAGCAAAATGCAATTGTAATTAATGCTATCATTACAAAATTAATGTTAAACAACATAGCACCTTCAAACAAAAAATGGCAAGTTGCACAGAATCATAAGAAAAACAAAAATAAGGAGTAGTATCAAGCTGTAGGAAGAGACTGAAGGTTGCAGATGTACCAACAAAAAGCAGGACCCACAAACAACCAGAAAAGAGTCAGAGAGCAGGAACTACGTGAGTGTCCACTGCCACCAAAGATGTGATTGGTACAGTAGTCAGAAAAAGGACTGGTGGAGGAGAGTGACCTGGATCTAAACTTCCACTTGACAACATGCTCATCCCACTTAGCATGTAACCACCAGCTCCACAGAGAAGAATATCTGCATCTAGAAGCCTGCTGCCACTTAGCTGAGGAGGCCAAAGTAGGTGTGTACACTGTCTGGTGGCAGCATCTGTCTCAGGCATTATGGGCAAGTCTTGCTAATACAACAGTTTTTCTCTTTCAACATCATTTTGCTTTTGTTTGTTTGTTTTTGGTTTTTTGAGTTAGGGTCTTCTTCTAGCTCAGGCTGACCTGGAAGTTACCATGTAGTCTCAGGGAGGCCTTGAACTCACGACATTCACCTATCACTGCTTCCCCAGTGCTGGGATCAAAGGCATGCACTACCATGCCCATCCCATCATAGTTTTTACTGTAGGAACTAAGAAGTTTATGCAAATAAAACTTGAAATATCTTTTTACTCTTCTAAAGTCATTGAATCATAATTCAAAACCTCTAATACTTAGAGACAAAGAAGGGCCTCTGGTCACCCAGCGCATCAAGGAAGAAAGCTGACTTTTATCCCAGTTTAAAGAAAGATAAAAGTGGAAAACTCGGTCATTCTCATGATTCTTAAAACTAGTATAGTAGACATAAAACAACTAATGCCATTCTTAAAAGAAGAATCCAGACCAATTTTACTTTTTTAATTTTATTTTTCTCTAGTGAGAACCTTGTAATACCATTCAGTAGTACACATAAAGATTTTTCTGTGTGTTTTCAGAGAAAAGTTAATGTCTAATAATTTTCATGTTTTGTGAATAGGATTAGCTAACAATAATTATAAATAGTGAATGGTCTTCCTTTACATAGCAACTAGGCTGATGTTAGATCAGGCATAAGACATCTAGAGAGGAAAGATAGAGTTTCACTCTTGAGGAATTCTTAATAAGAGAAACGGACTCAAATCCACTATCGAAATCTTAACTGCTAAAGTTTTTGTACGTGAACTGCATTGTGCTAATATTCTTACCTACTGAATCTTCATGTAATTCTCACAGCAATCCTCTTTGACAGGTATCATCTTTTTGTTAAAAAAAAGATAACTGGTGTATGGTGAGTGTGAGAGACATTCCAGAGCTGATAAATAGAAAAGCTAAGACTTGGGCTGGGGAGATGCTCAGTGGTTAAGTGTTTGCTTGCAAAGCTTGCCAGCCAGGGTTTAATTCCACACAATCCACATAAAGCTAGATGCACAAAGTGGTGCATGCATATGGAGTTTGTTTGTAGTATCAAGAGGCCCTGGGATGCCCATATTTACTATCTTTCTAAATAAATAGAAAGAGAGAGAGAGAGAGAGAGAAGGAAAGAAAAAGAAAAACCAAGGCTTAAATTCCAATAACATGGCTTCAGAAATCTATGTTCTAGTGGAGAACCTGCCAGAGTCAGAATAAATGATGGTCTAGCTTCCCAGAGAGAGTGGAATGTGCCCTGGTCTTCAAAGGTAAAGTGAATTTGCTTGACTGCATGGCTGTGAGAAAAATTCTGTCAAATAATTTATCTGATATTTCATATACCTGCTTAACTTAATTCCTACCAGACCCTGTGCAGTTGATATAAGCCTCATTTCAAGGTGCTAAACTCATATTCAAGGAGATTCAGTAATTCTATCAGGGTCCTTAGTCAGTAAGAACTTGAGCCAGAATCCAAACCTTGATGTGTCTGCCTCCAAAGCCTCTTCCTTCTCTGGGAACTCCACAGAGGGAAGTACTCCAGGCAGAAGAGACAGGTTGTGACAAGGGCATCTTGGGGAAATGTGCTGAGCTGAGTGGTATGGCAATATCCTTCAGATCACAGGGAACTTCAGTGTCCTCTGCACAGAGAAATGGTAAGATGAGGTTGCTTTTCTGGGTTGGAAAAGAACTTAGAGAAGAAATCTTGACTAATTTGTGCTCAAGTCCCTAAATTCTATCCTGAGCACCAAAAAAGAAAGGCTGTTCCTCAAGCAGACAGCATAGGTATGAGGAGGAAACTGGAGAGGATAGAAAGAAGAGAGACCTGTATAAGGCAGCTTCCTGAGTCCAGGCAAGCACAGTCAGTGGCCTGAATCTAGGAATTCTGAATGCTCCACCAAGGTCCTACTGTATTAGACAAGCTTCAAAACTTTTCCTTTTGGAAGGGAATGTCTACCAGTAACCTTCGTCAACACTAGATATCAAAAAATCTGGTAAAATAGAAGAAACAGTTTATTCAAATGATGTCAGAAAATAAATCTTTGTGTTGTCTGCAGTATTCAAACTATGTTCTTGCTTATAAGACCCCCACTATTTTTAAACAGCATAAGGGTTTCTTATATCACTGGGCATTGTACTAAGACATTTACTTGCATACTTCACTATCTCCCCTTTAGGAAGAGGAATGAAGGAGATTATAGTTTGTATATAATACAGTATTCCAAGGAAGTTAATGAAGTAAGGCCATACTAGCGGAGAGTATATAAGGTAAATTAGAACTTTTAGCAAGTTAACATGCATGCCAGAGGAAATTTCTTGCCAAACAAGTGGGCTGTTAGAAGTAGAGGGTGGAGTTGTGAAAAAAGTAGGATTTTTTAGATAATATGAGAGTTTAGGGGGGAAATGGGGGAACTTGAGTATGCAGACAAAAATAGGAGGCTGACATGTGCTAAGGATGTTGGAGGTGCAGCTCAGTGCCACCAAGTAAGATTTATGCTCAGAAGAAAATGCTTTCATAGAAACTAAGAAAAAACTGTATTCAGCAGTCTATGAAAAGAAGGTAATGGGTAAATTCATGTGTTGAAACCCTAGGTCTCTAGTGAATAGGACCCTAACTATTTGAAGGACTTTAAAGAGATAATTAAGGTTATACCTTACTCTAAATTGACTTATGTCCTTATAAAAAGAGGTTAGGACACAGAACACATGGACAAGAGGATGATCATGTGAGGATACAAAAAAAGGTGGCTATTATCTGTCCAGCAGAGTCCTCAGATAAACCACCTCTGCCAATCCTTTGATCTTAGACTTCTATTCTCTAGGACTGCTAAAAAAATAAATTTCTCTTGTTTGAGCCTCGCAGCCTGTAGGATATGTTATTTTGGCCACCCTTGTCCTAGCAAACTCAAAGACATGAAACTAGTGGCAGACATGAGAAAGAGGGTGGGTGGGGAGGGGTGCCAGGACTGGTAATGAAGGCAGTGATCCTAAGGTAAGGGACAATAGAGAATACTGGAGTGCATGGAGAGTGTGCATCACAGGGGAGAAAACACTGGAAATGTGTTGGCCTTGTGCTACCTCGAGTAACAGAAGACTCTGTATACCTTTCCTTGTGGTCTTTATTCCAGGACTTCACAATCTAATCATCTCCCTTCTCCATAAGTATGGGAAATAGAGTAAGTGCTTTGTGTAGGAAATCCCTCAAGCAACATGTCATTTGCATCTTGCTGTGATCAAATGCTTGAGAAAGACAACCTGACTGAAGAAGGAGACATTTCAGCTTATAGTTCTTGACTCTGTTGATTCGTGGCCAATGGTGAGGCAGAACATTGGGGTAGGAAGAGCATATTAGAACGTACCTCATGGTGGCCAGAAATCACAGACAGAAAAGGGGTCAGGGACAAGATATATTTTTCCAGGGTATGCCTTTAGTGACCTACTTCCTCCAATTAGGATGCACCTTCTACTTTCTACCTTATCCCAAGCATTCCATCATATTATAAATCAACCCCAGGAGATTCATATATCCATTAAGGCCGAGCTCTATGGTCTGTCTCTGGAAACCTTTCAATGATATACTCAGTGGTATGCTCTACTAATCCTCCTGGCATTTCTCAGTCCCATCAAGTTGACAAGATTAACCATCACAGGCAGAGGGGAAAAAAAAGGCAAAGAAATGTCTCCCTCCTACTGAGATGGTAGTAACAGAAAGTACCAAGTCAGTGGACTTCACACTGAGGAAAGATTGCCCACTTAATATGACCATTAGCTACAGCAAGGAAGAGAATTTAATTGGAAAGCCTGACAAACAAGTTAGAGAAATGCAACTAACACAAAAATTTTCACTATTTTTTTGGGTTGCTGTGCTCATGTGCTTACTGTTTCTACCATTTTAAATTAAACATATATTCATAGGAAGGATGGAAAAGAGAGGAAGGGAGAAAAGGCACTATAGTAAAAAAGTAGGAGCTGTAAAGATTGCTCAATGGTTAACGGTGCTTGCTTATAAAATTAGTAGATTCTTCAGAGTATCAGATTCAGTTATTTTCCAGCCAAATGCTGACTGGGTTAAAGACTTGGAGAAATGAGAAGATCAACAACTACTAAGCATAATGTGATTAAACTTATGTCTAAGTAGGGGCACTGGCTTAAAGCAGTTGTGGTTTACTGTTTGTGAATCAGTTGCTTTTTTGTTGCTGGGCACAATGACTGACGAGAAGCAGCTTAAGAAAGGTTTATTTTCAGTTTACAGTTTCTAGGGGAAGTCTATTATGGTGGGGAAAGCATGGCAGGACCAAGAAGCCAGCTCCCATAGTCACAGCAGCAGGGAGGAAGTAGAGAGCTATGAATACTGGTTGCTTAGCTAGCTTTCTCCTTTTAGTCCAGAAACTTTGCTCCTGTGACAGTTTCATCCACAGGCTCCTCCCACCTCAACTAATCGAACCTATATAATCCCTCCCATAATTTTTCCATATTGATTCCAAATCCTGTCAAATTAACAATCAGAGATTAAACGTCATAGGAATAAGATAGTCAACAGTTTAAAGCGATTAAACTGAAAGGATTTTTTTTTCATTTTTACCATAGCACTGAAACAATATTAAATCAGTAGAAAACACATTTGTAATTTAAAAATTTAAAGTTTGACCTTTACCTATGTGAGTGATATGTATTAAAATCTCCTGATTCCGATCCAAGTTAGTCATCCAATCAAAGAGTAAACAATCTATTGTGCACTGTGTCACTAAGCTATGAAGTTTGGTAGGCTAGGTATAACAGATATGGTTTTTTTTTTACTTAATAATATTTTCAACTTATGATGGCCTTATTGAGGTATATCTCATCTTAAGTTAAAGAGAATATTTTCTAAAAATCTCAGGATCCAAAGGTCTAGCCTTTCTAACCACTACAGAACAGGAAGAAATCTGGATCTCATTATAAATAATTGTGGGAAAACTATCTATTATGTTCCTGAAATTAATACAAGTTATAATTTTATTCTCCAATACTAATCAATATAATGATAACAAATGACTAAAAAATAATTCAGAAAAATATAGAAAATATAAAAATTCCCATTTAAAGGTGACCATTAATTTAAGTTTTGAGAAAACTACAGTGAATTAGTTTCAGGGACAGGGAAGAGGTTGAGATAAAGTTTACAAAGAGAAAGAAACTGCTAGATGAGAAAGCAATTCTGGTGTTCTTTTTTATTAGTAACAACATGTGGGATGCAGACAGTACCAACTTGGAATAAAGCTATATTCCTACGGTTTACTATTTCTTTTTCTAATAAAAGAGACACTCATATAAAAATCAATTTTTGTATCCATTTATCTTATTTTTTTTCTTGGGAAGGAAAGTTTAATGATTTCTATATAGAATAATTCATGATGCAATGCCCAGTTCACCCATCAAGTTAATTTAAAAATGTCTGCATGGCTTTCTTTTTAATGAAGTACCAAAGGAGTTGGCAATAGAAGGCACAGTAGTAGAAATAAAATTATAGAAGCAAACAAAAAAGATAAATGCATCATAGCTAATTAGAAATAGCATAAAAACTGAGATTCCAAGTGTGGAAAGTACCTGACTAGTACCTGGCCACCTGGCCCTTGGCCTGTTTTCTCTACCTGCTTCCAACTGTTTCAGAGCACATACAACAGGTATGTATTCCTTGCTCATGGAGGAAAAAAAAAAACAAATAATGCCCCAGAACCAATATACACTGAAGATTAGGAATGCTATTCAAAGCCGTAAAGTGGAAAGAGGGAAATATGTTGGAAAACTACTTTATTATCAGCTGTTAGCACATTCTGTATCCTTCAACGTAATACACATTTCTTTAGTAGGGAATTATTGTGCTTTAAACTGAATATACAAGTGTGGTTGTAAATATATAGAGGTCTTTATAGGAAAGGAACAGATAATTCAGGTTCATAAAAAAAAAAATGAGCCTTTTCTGGTGCAAATAAGGGTAAATAAACACCATAGATCCATGGAGTCAGCAAAGCCTCTGTGAGGCTTGACTGCTATTTCAAAGAAAACCTCTATTCGGAAGATAACATTCTTGTGCCATAAATAGCAAACTGTTTAAAGAAATCAGAAACAAATTCATTTAAATATTAAAGTTTTTTATTATGGAGAAACTTTGTATGAACAAGTAATGTGTTGGTACCAACACTTCCCTCCTCCCTGCCCCCTGCTGGTGTGCTCCATGGGATTGAGGGGTATGAGTTGTTTGAGCAGTAGTCAGTTATTGAAGAGAGAGGATTAATGTTCCTTGTTGTTTCACTTTAGAGTGAAAGTTTTATTCAAGTGTAAAATCCACAGTCACGAGTATGGATGGAGTTCATAGAGGGAAAATATTATTAAAAAAACATTCAACAAATCCCATTAAAACAATAATTTATAAAGGGTAAGATCAGACTCTGTTCAGCCATTCTGAGAGAGTGGAAAATTGTCCAACCTAGTACATAGGTAACTGAGCTAGGACACAGTTTAGAATTTTCTGAGGCAAGCAGTTACCATGGTAACAACTTTTCACTGGTAGCTACCTTCTCAGCAGGAATTGGAAGACAATTTTTGTGTGTAAGCAAGATGCCAGGTTAGGTTTCTGCATTTGCCACAAGGGGCTCTTTTCACTCCCCCATTTACCTCTGCTATCAATGACATTTAAAACTGATCATGTGATCCACATAAAGGAAAGTGATGGTGTCCCTATAATTATTGGGACAAAGAGAAGCAAATGTTGGATGCTACAACATCAACTGGCTGAAACCGATTAACCTGAGCTGGTAACTGAACATTATGAACACAGATCAGCATTAAAACAAAGTATCCAAAAATTGTCTTTAAAGAATACTTTTTGAAAAATAAATGTTTTCCCCCTTGTATAACTACAAACAAGTGATTTAACAGCCTCCTCCACCATTCTTCCTATTCATGGATTGCGACAATTTTCTGTTGCCCTCCCACTCTTGGGCCACTCAAGCCCCAGTCCTCTTCACTTTGTTTCCTACAAGAGTCCATTATCATTGTGCCAGTCACTCCCATGCTACCAGCCCCATCGTCATGACCCTCAGTGTGCTTTAGCAGCAGCTGACATAGAAGAATGAGTGCTAATATTTGGAAATTAAGTGATAAGGCTAATAGTCATTGGTAGTTTATTTGTTTGCCACAGGGAAGTATTTACCAAGAGCGGCAAATCAAGGATGCCTTTTCTCCTCTTCTTGGCCCCCTACTCAAAATGTGGCTTACTAACATGCCCTTCCTTTGTCCCATGCTGACAAATTTCAACTCAGGTTAAAATAACTGTTTTCTTTCTCCACATTTATACTTGGACTGTTCAATATTTTTAGAGAAACACAAAACATTGACAATTTTTGTTCTCCAGTAATACAGTGGCACAATTTTGTTTTTTCAACTTAGTTCTATAATTTAATACACTATCTACAAGTTTTTTTATGTTCTTCTAATCTCTCATTCTAC
Organism: Zapus hudsonius; assembly: GCA_004024765.1. Taxonomy (NCBI): domain Eukaryota; kingdom Metazoa; phylum Chordata; class Mammalia; order Rodentia; family Dipodidae; genus Zapus; species Zapus hudsonius. The sequence goes on from PVHP010000210.1 coordinate 45,506, forward strand.
TGTGTCCCCTTCATCCCTACGTCCTACCTAATAGAAATAATAGAGACTATCAGATGGAATATTCTTTTTTCTCCTCACCCATACGTTCACTTTTACCCATCTATCCCTTGCTCATTTCTCCTATTATCATGAAGAAAGATCCACTCTTTTCAAGAGGAATCTCTTCTTCCTCACAGGCCCCTTACTGTTGATATTTCTTTTTCTTTATTGAATCTTCAATTTTTCTTTTGCTTTACTTCTTTTTATTATTGGCAGTTAGAGAGGGCTAGTCTAGGTATCATTCCATGTACCTCTCCATGCTCCAGTCACACTTTCTAAAGTGTGTCTGCAGGTCTTGTACATGCTAGTGCCCCATTCTAGAGGCCTTACTATCTCAGTTCAATTAAGCTTTCCCTAAATTACTATGTCAAAATAAGGTTTCTTTGGTCTTTTCTGTCATACATCATAGTTATATTTCTTCTAAGCATTAACTCACTTGAATACATAAATTGTTTGGTTGGTTGGCTTTTTTAAAGGTAAGGTCTTACTCGAGCCCAGGATGACCTGGAACTCACTCTGTACACCCAGGCTGGCGTCAAACTCACAGCAATCCTCCTACCTCTGTCTCTTGAGTGCTGGAATTAAAGGCGTATGCCACCATGTCCAGCTGGTTTTTGTTTTTGTTTTGTTGTTTGAGCTATAGTCTCATGAATCACTATTAAGCTGATCATGAACTTAAACTCCTGATCCTCTTGCCTTCACTTCCTTATAGGATTAATTACAGTTGTGTGCCACCACATCTTCTTTAAGTAGCCCTGGGAAATGAACCCAGGATTTTGTGCCTGCTAGAAAATTACTGAAACAACTGAGTGACAACCCCAGCCTGATAATTTTATTATTTAAAAGATAATCTATTAACATCTTCCTTACATCCCCACAAGTTCAGAGAGCATATCTGCTTTTGCTTAACCTCAAATTCTCTGGGTTTAGCATAGTACCTGGTTTAGGTGCTCGGTGAAGAAGTTAAGATTCATTCAGGTGTTTTGTTTGCTTTTAGATATGAAGACTCACCCTTCCCACTCTCACAGATGCATCTTAGGCACATGTTCTCTCATCTCTTTCATCTTTACTTTCTGCTTGCTGGCCATCTTTTCCATTTCCCATCCTCTCCTGAAATAGCCTTTTAGAAAAATGGCATCATCTTCATGTCTCCATTTCCTCACTTCCTATTTACTCTTGAATGGGCTTTTATGCTTCACTCCACTGAAACTGTTCTCCCTAAAGCCATCAAGGACCTCTGCATCATTAAGTATTGCACTGTGGCCATTTTCTATTCCACAGTATCTTAAATGACTTATAGGCATCACTGACATCTGTTACCTGCCTCCCATTTCTTCCTTGTCTCCCCACCCCAACCCCACCAACCCCAGTGCTGGGGATTGAATCCAGTGCCTCACCATATCTTTTTGAACATACCTTTTCTCTAATGTTCATATGCTTCTAGGTTTCTCCTGCCTTCGTAGCCTCCACTACCTTCTATTATTTTGCCTATTTTTAAAGTGTTAATACATTTATTCTCAACCATTTTTCCCTGCTCACTTTGTAAACCTCTCTCTGAGAATTCACTTACTCCCATTGTTTCAATGGTATGACTTCCACATATCTGCATCAGCTCAGCTCTTGCCTCAGTACGTACTTGCCTACTGCCTATTAACTAGGATGTGAATTTATGGATATGCACCACAGACAACATATCCTAAATTTAACCCATTATTATCTACCTGTAGAACTTATTTTCTTTTGCTTTCTTTCTTTCTTTCTTTCTTTCTTTTTTTTTTTTTTTTTTTTTTTTTTTTTTTTTTTTTTTTTTTTTTTTTTTTTTTTTTTTTTTGGTTTTTCGAGGTAGGGTCTCACTCTAGCCCAGGCTGACCTGGAATTCACTATGTAGTCTCAGGGTGACCTTGAACTCACGGCAATCCTCCTACCTCTGCCTCCTGAGTGCTGGGATTAAAGGTGTGCGCCACCACACCCGGCTCTCTTTTGCTTTCTTTCTCAGTGTGATTACTGCCGAGGTGCCAATGCAGAAATGATGAGTGTCACTTCCTCTGTCTGAGTGCTCCATTATCACCAGTATCTGCCCATCCTCTCTCTTGAATATCTGCTGTCCATCTCTCTCCAGCCTGTATCAAATCATCTGGTCACTCCTCACCTTGATCACTGCAACAGTGCCAGAAATGGTCTGTCACCAACATCTAATCTTACATCTTTCAATTCATTCTCCACACAGCAGCCAGAAGGACCTTCCAAAAACATAAATCTGGTCATTTCTGTCTCCTATTCAAAGCCTCTCAGTGCTTTCTAGTGCCCTCGGGGTTGCTTACAGCTTACCCAGATGTGCAGGAGCTGCCTGGCTTATCTTGCCCATCAGGTGTCTTTCACCTCCCCTCATCCACTGGCTCCTCATACTCTCATCTGCCATTATGACCGACATTTAGGTCTTGAATAACTCCGTATTTTGTCGCCTGTGAGTTTCTGCATATTCTCTGCATGAACATCCTTTTTCCTGCCTGTGAACACTCCTACTGGTCTCTAGGCCTCATCTTAGCTCTTACTGCCTTAGAGTCTAACTGAAGTTCCTAGTACAAAATAGATACTCAATAAATGATCACCTTTCCTAACTTCCTTCTTTTAGGTCAATGTGATCCTTTGATATCTTCTATTTGTTTGTCTTTGTATTTTTAAAACAGCCTAAGCCGCATGCTTATAATCCTAGTCTTGTGGGGAGTTGAGACTAGAGAATTGTTGGAGCCTGCTGGCCAGCCAATCTGACTAAAAATGACAGCATTAGGTTCCCTCTCAAGGAAACACGCAGATGGGCAATAGAGGTGGACACCCGAGAGTCTCCTCTGGCCTGCAAACATACATGTGCACACACCTATGCTTACACCACCCACATCACATTGACTACACACATATATATGCCCTCCCCCCTCATAAGAGCTCCACTGGACTACAGATTTATAAGAAAAAGAAACCTGTAAACAATGTTGTAGGCTTAGGGAAGGTGCCCCCTTTTTAACCTCAGGGTCCAGCTTTAGGAAGTCTTTGATCCCTAGAATTAATTATGTATGGGACTGCGTGTACATCTTTCTAAGAAGATTCTCTTATTTGTTTTCTTTATTTATTCTGTGATAGGGTATCATTATGTAGCATAGCCTGGCCTTGAACTTGATCCTCATGTCTCAGCCTCCCAAGTGGTGTGGTTACATGCCTACACCCCCATACCTGGCTTCCTCTCTCAAATTTGAGGACCACATCACCTTCCCAACTTCTAGTCATTTGATACAGAAACAAGAACTGCCGTCAAAGCTGGCAATGGTCCACACTCCCATAATCCCAACATTTGGGAAATAGAGGCAGAAGGACCAAGAGTTCAAGATCATCCCCACTCCCATAGTGAAACCCTGGCTCTGCAGACTCCTAACAGCTGTCAGGGAACAGAGCTATGGTGGTGGCTGGGTGTTGGCAAGGGAAAAGGTGATGCTCAGGTCTTGATGCTCACCCCAAACTGTGTAGCCTGAGACAAGTTCCTTGGAGCCCCAGTTCCCCACTGGGGCTCTCCACTTGTCCTGTGGAAAATGGCTTTAGAGTAGTTTGAATGGATGTCCCTCAGTAGATTTAGCAGTTTTACTAAAGCTTGTACCTTGTCTCCAGCCTTCTGGCTATAGAGGTGTCACCTTGACCTGGCCGAATCCTAGGCTTCAGCCCTAAGGTGTTTTGGGGGGCAGATCTGGAATTCCAGAACTCTGTGGAAGCTCCCTACTGTCTGCTGGTCTCTCTCTCTCTCTCTCTCTCTTTCTCTCTCTCTCTCTCTCTCTCTCCCTCCCTCCCTCCCTCCCTCCCTCCCTCCCTCCCTTCCTTCTTGGACTATGAAAGGGGGCCAGCCTCTTTAGCCATTAATGAACTTTCCCTGGATCTGTAGCTTCAATAAATGTTTTCCTTCCATTAAAAAAAAAGACAGCCCAAGCACTCTTCTTACCTCAATGTCCAGCATGCCAGGATTACATGAATGAACTACGCTATCTAGCTCTTTTTTTTTTTTTGCAGTTTTCATTTTGCTCTAATTATTTTATTAACAAAATATAATTTAGATAGGGTGCTTTGTATTTTAAAACATTCTATTATGAAGATTTACCAAAAGAATATTTTGGATGATATACTTCTAAACTGTGTTATTGGTAACAGTCCATCATAAATGTAATATTTTTCAAATTATTCCAAATAAAAACAAAATTATTTCTTTTTGAGGGGGGTGGTTTTTTGAGGTAGGGTCTCACTCTAGGCCAGGCTGACCTAGAATTCACTAGGTAGTCGCAGGGTGGCCTTCAACTCATGGTGATCCTCCTCCCTCTGCCTCCCAAGTGCTGGGATTAAAGGCATTCGTCACCATGCCTGCCTTAAAAAACAAAATTCTTGTTACCAAGACTTGGAGAATAATTCTCAGGGAAGATTTACAAGGCCAGAGAACTGAGAGACATCTAATAATCTTGTCTATCATTTCATAATTTTGGCTCAGTTTTTTTATTTGCATGTATGTAATGTGGGGTACTGTGTATATTTATGTGGTGCATGCACGTGCCCATATGCTTGCCTCTGGCAGGGATGCTTGCTAGCAGTGGCTGGAGCGGATGCCAGGTGTCCCACTCTATCACATTCCAGCCATTCTTACTTTAGCAAGAACCCTTTACTAATCCCAGAGCCCGGTGGTTTCTTTTTCCCCTTGAAATCCCTGGAAATTCTCCTGTTCCTGGTCCCCATGGGCTTGGGGGTACAAATGCACATGACCATGCCCAGCTGTTTGTTAGTGGGCACTGGGCATTGAACTCAACCTGACCAGTCTCTCAGGCCTCCTTGGGTCCTTGTGCTTACACAGAGTTGTTCCTAACTGCTGAGCCATCTCTTCAGCCCTCACTTTTTTCATTTTTATCATATCAATGTTAGCCACATGAATTTATGTTCAAAAGATTCAGATTAAAAAAAAGATTCAAATTTTAATATTTGTTCATCCAACCATAGCATCTATTTAAACAGTAATGAAATAGCATCTATTTAAACAGTAAGGAAATATAAAATGCTGATCTAAATAATATAAACAATATGTAATACCCGACAGCTTTTTAACAATAAAAATGGCAATTTCATTAATGTAACTTAATTCAATATAAATTATAGTAAATAAAAGTATATAGAAAAATAGGTAATAAGATCAACAGTTAAAAAGATTATATACATATGTCCTTAAACACATGTAGACATCCCATGCATAACTTATAATATTCTATAGAAATTTCAATTTACATAAAAGAACTATCAATTTGCTTAGTAAGTTTAAGACTGCCTTATAATATGGAGGTTACCTTTTCATAGTTACTGAATTCATTTCCAGAGTCTAATGAAAACTATATATTGTCTTGCAGGAAAAAACAAAATGCTCATATGCTCATACAGAGGAATTAAAAATTCTGGTGATTAAGTTTCTAAAGCTAAAAAAAATCCAAATTTAAGAAGCTCTGTAGTAGAAGTCTTAATTCTAATGTAAAAAAATGAGTAAAGATACTCAATAGGTGGGGCATGGTAGCACATTAAAAAGTGAATAAAAATATTCAATAAGTAGGGCATGATGGCACATGCCTGTAATCCTAGTACTCAGGAAGTTTACACAGGAGGATTTGAGTTTCGGGCCAGCCTGAGCTAGATGGTAAGTTCTAGACCAGTTAGGGTTATATGGTAGGGCTTTATCTCAAACAAAGCAAAACAAAACAAAACAAAGATATATAATAAAAGCTGACTCCATGAGAAAGTAAAGGATGTTCATATTAGGCACTTGAAGTATCTTTCATCTCAGTCTTGATTTCAGTACTCAAATAAGTAATCAAATATCTATAATGCCTGATGGTTCAATATATTTTCATCATATTAAAAAATATTTTTATATATTTGCAAACACAGAGAAAAAGAGAGAAACAGAGAGAAGGAGAGAAAGAATAGGTGTCACAGGGCCTCCTAGCACTGTAAAAGACACATATGCCACTTTGTGCATCTGGCTTTATGTGGGTACTGGGGAATCGGACCTGACCTTCAGGCTTTACAAGCAAGCACCTTTAACTGCTGAGCCATCCCCCCAGCACCAACATATTTTCTAATATTAGCCTAGTTAAAAAAAATCACAGGACAATTATATAAGAATAACTTAAGACAACTTTAATTAGCAGGTTAAGATCTACCAAAAAGTCACTTTAAAAAAAATTATTTGTCGAGAGAGAGAGAAAGAGACAGACAGAGAATGGGTATACCAAGGCCTCCAACCACTGCAAACAAACTCCAGACACATGTGCCACCTTGTGCATCTGGCTTACGTGGGTACTGGGGAATCGAACTTGGGTCCTTCTGCACTACAGGCAAACACCTTAACTACTAAGCTATTTCCCCAGCCCTGATTATTAATATTACATAAGTTTTAGAATAATAAAACTATTTATCTATTTATAATGTGATGTATTAATGTCTTGTGGTTATACTCACAGAAATAAGGCATATACAGGAGCTAACAGGCAGCTTAAACTGCTGCCTCTGTTTAAAACCTGCTCAGTAATTTAGGTCCTTAAAGTTAGTGCAACGTGACTCACTTTGTTGGGTCAATAAATGCAAATATGTCTTTAAAGAAGGTATAATTATACACAGATACCAACTTTAAAACTCACTAAAAATTTAAATTAAAAAAATTTTGACAGAAATTTTATCTACCCTTAAATAGACTATTGATAAGAAAGTTTAACTTCAGTTTTTTGTATATCCCATGCCTACAGTTCCCTTTGTCCATGAATGCTGAGTTGACTGTTTACCCTTTGCTTCACTCATGATCTCAGTGAAGCCCACCCTGACTCACTAGTGAAGCAATGGCTTCATCACTGCAATTTTTCTCCTCTTTCCCTACACTTTCCTCCCACAGCTATCTCTTTCCAAGTCCTTCATTTACACTGTTGTCTGTTTTCTTATGCAAGAATGTAAGGTCCACAACTTGTTTAGCTGTCATTTATGTCATAGTTAGGTAAGAAGATTCCTTAGTGTAAACCAGTATTGATAGCAACAAATGGATTCCAAGTCTTAGAAGTGTGCTCTCTTACCTTAGTTCTGCAACTTTCTAGATAGTATTTTCCATTTCATACTGAATTAATTTGTTAAGATTTGTTCAGCTTTATCAGACAGAGGACAAGAACCAACATATATATGGATAGACATTTGGCTGATATGACATGGTATAGAAGATCAAGACTCAACCTGTTCAAGTAAGTACCTTAGAGAAAGGAAAGCATTGCCTAGCAGACTTTTCTCACTTTATCCTAAATAATCTTAAAACAGATGGTAAAAGCTAACTACCAAGTCTGCTACCATGGAAACCACTATTACAGCAGCCATTCTAGAGCCCCACTTAGAAGATATACGTGTGTCTCCCTATTATTAGGATCTGAATCTGCCACTTTTCATTCTAATTCCTATTATCCAGTACAGCAACTATCTACATCCTGGCGTGACCAAAAAAAATTTTGGGAGAGACTAGTTCATATACACTATTACTTGAAACATACTCAGAAATCTGCAATATATGTAGAAAAAGGACTTATAATTTGCTGTTTTTCTGAATTCAAATTATACCTTTCTAGTATATAAGTTCATGGATCTTACTTTAATATTGCAAGCCTGCTCCATCAATCTTCTTGCATTTTCCTCTGCTCTGTATCTCTTTGGAAGCTGGACTCTGAAGAACTTCAAAGCACCTTCAAAATCAGCCTGCAGAAGATCTTCCTTTGAGGTCTGCAAAACAATCACCAAGACTCATTACACTTCAGCTTGTATGCATTGCAAGTGTTTTACAAAAAGAATTTCTATTTTTCTGAATATACTTTTATAGCTAGGATCTAATTAGCTCCAAATACACTTAGGAGATGCTTCTACTATTTAGGATACATTGCTGCAAGCTGAAATAAATCATTAGAAATCCTAGAAGCAATCTAAGTGTTAATTAACAAACCAATTTATCTTACCTGAAGATTACAGTGGTGGATCCTGGCAAAGCTTACCAAATTATATCTTTGAGGAAAAATAAAAGCACCCCCAAGTGAACTCTCAGACTACTCTGTGGCTTTAAACAGATGAGCCATTTTTTTTATTTTTTTTATTTTATTTATTCATTTTCAAGCAGAGAGAGAGAGAGAGAGAGAGAGAGAGAGAGAGAGAGAGAGAGAGAGAGAAAGAGAGAGCACACCAGGGCCACCACCTTGTGGGTCTGGCTTATGTGGGTCCTGGGGAATTGAACCCAGGTCCTTAGGCACTGGAGGCAAGTGCCTTAACCACTGAGCCAACTCTCCAGCCCAGATGAGCCATTTTAAGGATTATAAAATCTCACAAAAAAATCAAAACCCAACTAAGTTACATAATAAACACCTAATGGAGAAGATGGTATTTCAACTAATGACCACAGCAGCTGAAGTGAAGAAAATGAGAAAGTGATTCAAGTGACTAAAGAATGCTATGACAAAGTCAATGAAGTGAACCACTTTACTGGTGTCTTATAAAAAGCACTGACAAAGTTCACTTCTTTTATGACAAAGGAAACAAAATAAAAAATATTTAGCTGGATAGTGGATCATAGGTTTTTAATATGTTTTCTGCAATAGCATTTTATAAGAAAATAGTCTAGTGAACAACTATAAATGGCCTGTGGTAAATACTCTGACACATATCTGATGTATATATGGTAGAATGGTAACAGAAATAAGTCAAAAAGAAATTTAATATTTTAGCTGGGTGGGGTAGCTCACTCCTGCATTCCTAGCACTCTCTAGGCTGAGGCAGGGGGATCACCATGAGTTTAAGGACAGCTGGGATTAATAGTGAGTTTCAGGTGAGCCTGGGGCTATAAAGAAAGAAAGAAGAAATGAAGGAAAGAAAGAAGAAACGAAAGAAAGAGAGAAAGGAAGGAAGGAAGGAAAGAAGGAAGGAAGGGAGGGAGGGAAGTGTTTTTAAAATGATTTCTGTCAGAAATGTAATTACAAAACAATGGTCCTGGGGTGAGTACTAGGCTATCCAGGGTCCCCTGCCACAAGGACTGATCCAGACGGCCCACGGAGGAGGATATCCAGATGATTGGGGATGGGGAGGGGGGGCATTGGGGATAGCAACTCATTGTTTGCCCACTGGATAATGTAACTCATTATCGACAATAAATACATATTTAAGACTTAAAAAAATGGTCCTTAGAAATCACTTGCCAGTTCAAAATATGACTTTTTTTTTTAAAAAAAAGTTACTTTATTTAAAACTTAAATGCAAAGTTAACTAGCCCTAAAGACTGTATTCAAAAACTATGCAGGAAGTCAGAAAAATTTATGCTAAAATCAGGGCCTGAATTCTTGTCATCACTACCCTGGCCTAAGCCAGAGTCATATCTCAGCTAGAGCTACTTCAGTGACCTCCTGTGACACCCAGGTTTCCACTCTTTCCTGTCCTTGGAGGCAGGCAGAACACTTCAGGTAACCCCCTCTCCTGTGTAAAGCCTTCCATATCCTCAGTGCTCAGAATGAAATCCAAGCTCCTCCTTAGTTTCTGTAGAGCCTTTCATGACCTGGTATTGTGTCCCTTCCAAGTGTCCCCTGAGACACTTTTTTTCTCAGTTTTAAAGCTCCCAAGAATATATGTTCTGTTTTTCTTATACACATCAAGTTTATTACTAACAGAAGGCTACTGCTCTTGTAGTTTTCCTTGCCTGGAATATTCTCCAATGTCTGCTGAAGGACAGCAACAGTTTGTAATCCTTGTTTTAGATCAAATGCAAGATCTGAGTGAGGCCTTCTCTACACACTAAATTCTTTGCCCACTTCAGCTCAGCCCACATGAAGTCACTTTCTAGTTTTATATTTGTTCCTTTTCTCTCTCTCCTAACAAAGTTTCTCTCTAACTGTTATGTTCACTGTTGTACCTACAAGAGAACAATGTCCAGAATATAGGAGGCACCACTACTACTAAAATCTGCTTCAGAACAGATGAGATCTTCTTTCATCTCTCTATTGTTACGTACATATCAGTTTTCTTCTCTTCTCCTCTGCCAGCATGTAAAGGAGAAGAGCATATCAACTTTACAATAATATAGGGAGGCAAGTTAGTCAGGAAGTCAAGCAAGGCTAACAGTGGCCGCAAGTAAAAAAAAAATAATTAAAAACAAAAATAAAAGCAAAAGCCTTTAGAATACTTCAAATTTATTTCCTCTCTCATGAATACATTAGCATGTTATGTTCAACTCATCTTCACTTAGTTGGAAAAGGCAATTACTGGAAACATCAGTCAGAAAGTCTCTAACTGAAATATCAACTACTGGGAAAGTATCCAGCTTCCAGTTAGTTATTCAGGACTTGCCATGTCCCTAGTCTTTCTTTTTCATATGTAATAAGGTTCTGATGGCCAGCTCTCTGGGAATAGTTTGGAAAATTCAAGGTGAGGTACTTAGAGAGTTTTGTTTTGTTTTGTTTTCCAAGGTATGGTGGCCTCAAACTCAAGGAGATCCTCCAACCTCTGCCTCCTGAGCACTGGGATTAAAGGCGTGTGCCACCACACCCAGTTTACTTAGAGGGTTTAAGGAAAGCAGGACTAGCCCTTTTCTGATACTACTCAAGGTCTCAGTGCCAAAAACCTCTAGTTACCTCTAAAAACAGAATCTTCCAAATAGTGGTGACAATCGCTTGCCTTTAGGCAGTAGGTTTTCCTAAATCTGTTCTCAGCCTAATTTCAAGTGTAGCCATTGAGGTCACACCAATGCAGAAATGTTGAAATCAAGAATGAAGGATACTGCCTCCTCATCCCCTAGACCTCTTGTCAGGAGGGGATGGCCATGCAAGCAGACACGTTGTTTGTTTGTGCTGGACGGATCTCCCCATGCAGGTGGTGGTGAAGCAGGTAAGTGACTGTCTTTTCCAAGACATTGGTGATACTTTGGATTGCATGGCTTTCCTACCTCAGTTGAACCCAAGGAGGAAGGAGCTAGGACCCAGAGAAGAGAGGTGCTGATATTTAAAGTGTGAAAATGGCTTCTTACTCAATTCCCCAACCTCAGCCTCTGGAAGGTACTTGGCACATAAAAGTCCTCATGTATGGCTGCAAAACTTCAGCTGTGCCTAGCTCATGATGTGCATGTAGAAATAGCAACCTCAAATATTTGAGAATGAAGCAAGGTATATAAGTGTATTTCGTGAACTCCAAAACACATTTAAGGGATGATAGCTTGGTAAGAGTTTCTCCATGCTGTGCAATATTCTTAGATACCAGTATTTTTGTGGTTAAAAAGAGTCCATTTATTGTCCATAATGAGTTATATTATTTAATGGGCAAACAATGAGTTGTTACCCCCAGTTCCCCAATGTCCCTCTTCCCCATCCCTGATCAGCTGGATATCCTCTTCCATGGGCAGTCTGGATCAGTCCTTGGGGCAGGGGACCATGGATAGCCTAGCAACCAGCCTGGTTCCACCGGCCCTAGTATGTTGTTACTGAGGGGGGGGCATGATTCTGGGTATTCTCCCCAACCAAGGCTCTTGCAATCTTTCCACCCCCTCTTCCACTCAGTTCCCTGAGTCACGGTGGGTGAGTATTAAGGCTGCTCTATTGTTGAGAACTTAGGGGTCTCTGTACTTCTGCTTTAGGTTGTGTCAAAAATCATTGGTGTCTGTCTCACTGGCTTATCCTGTGTTGACTGATTGGCTGTGACTATGGGTCACTTGTTCATCCCATCCTACCCTAACCCAATAATATTCTTAACTCCATAAAAAAAGCAGTTTAATAAGACAGGCTTTTGTCAAAGCTCTTGAATACTCACCCCAGGCCAAAGGTAAGACCCTATTTCTAACTGATGTCACAAGAATATTGAACATACTGCTATATGGTAGAGACCAGCAAGTCAAGAAGTGCTCATCTGTGCGATAATGGCACTAAAACTAGGAGGGTAATAACAAATGGCATACTGATTGGCTAAGAGATCTGCTTAGTGACAAGGAACCCTTAACTGGAGCTGGGATCCATGGCAAAATGTATGGGGACCAAGAACCTGGGGTCCAAAGAGAAATTCCCGCTACCAAAGAACTACAGAGAGGTCACACCCATTAGAATCTTGCCAAATTAGCAATGTGTGTCTCATGTAACCTATACTGATCTCACTCTCTGATGGAGATTCTGTTTGTATTTTTCAGAAAGCAGTGAGAGAGTCAGGGACAACCCAAATCCACCAATAAGACATGGGACGATGGCAGACATCCTGGCAGAAGATGAACCACCCCTGGTCTATCACACAGGGCCCAAACGAAACCAATGAGAAAGTGGCGAGATAAACAAGATACCTACCACCTCAGCAAGTCAGATAACCCATGAAAGGTCAGTGGAGACAGATACCAACAATACCCAATACAACCCAAAGCAGAACTTCCGAGATACTTAAGATCTCAACAACACAGCAAACTTAAAGTTCACCCACCATGACTCAGGGAACTGAGCGAAAGAAGGGGCAGAAAAAAAATCTAAGAAAAATCTAAGAGCCATGATGGGGAGAATATCCAGAGACATTGCGCCCCCCCCCCCCAGCAAAAACACACAAAGGGAGAAAAAAACTGGCTACCTCTGGTGTAGTTCATAACACCCTAGCCTATGGATAGATCCAGTATGTGCACCGAGGATGGACCCCAGTGGATAGGGGAGAGAAAGGAGGGAAATGGGACACCATCACAAGATTGGCTCATACAATGTATCTAATTATTCACAATAAAGATATTTTTAAAAGCAGTTTAAATTCTAAGAATTTGTATTCTTCTCATGAACTGCAATATAACTAATTTCACTGTGAATAAAAAAATGACAATTAAAAAAAAACCCACATTAAAACCTTGTTTGTCAGTGTCTGGAAAGACAGCCTGTAGTTCTATTTGATTATTATGGGGTTTTCCTCTCCCTCCCCCTTTTTTTGTTTTTGTTTTACAAGGAAGGGTCTTCCTTTAGCCCACGCTGACCTGGAATTCACTATGTAGTCTCAGGGTGGCCTTGAACTCACTGTCATCCTCCTACTTCTGCCTCCCCAGTGCTGGGGTTTTGAGGTGGGGTCCCACTATAGCACAGGCTGACCTGGAACTCACTCTGTATTAGTTTCCTATTTTTAAGAGACTTCTGTAATCATTAAGTATCACCTCAAATGCCTTGGTAATGCCATAAGCAGATTATAAGCTTATAGGGATAACTCTCCATTTTCTGACAACTGTATCTAAGAGGTTTTCCCTTACAATCAAGGAATAGGTAGTTTTGCTCTGAAAGGATTTAGGAACCTTAGTAAAAACCTACCAGAAAATAGATTTTATTTTATTCTTTGGTGCTGAGTATAGAACAAGGGCTTCATTCATTATAACCACATGCTCTACCACTGAGCTACATGTTCAGTCTGTTTTTTGATTGAAATAATATTTTGGTTTTTTAATATAATTCATGTATGTATGAATGCCTACTTGGAAGGCTTATACATGTTTTTTTTTCAGACTACATCATCATGGCTTATCACAAAAAGGCAAGTTTTTAAAAGTTTAACATGTAGCCTCACACTACTCAGTGTGAAACTCAACATTTTGTTGTTACTTGTACTTTTCTCCCATCCTCATCATACCATTATAAACAGATCTTACATATATTTAACAAAATTTGAATCATACATAACATATTATCTCATTAAATATATATGTTTCACAAATATGAATGTACTATTATTAGTCTAAAATATAAGTAGTAGGTAATGTTTTACATGAAAATAACTAGGGCTACCAATTTTATATACACTATTTATTAATTAACTGGCTATGGAGATGATGACATACTGGTTATAATTAAGTTTCTAACTGTATAAATACTAAACCTATGACTATGAAGAGAGGCTTGATGATAAGATTTAAGCTTTAAAATGTACCCCTAAGAAGGCAACAAACACTTCAGTACTCAAACCAAGTACCCAAAAGAGGTTATGCTTATTTCTGGATCATTACATGTATGATGTATGTGCTCACAAAGAATCCCACCCATCTAGAAGTGGTTTAAACTGGAAAGCTATTATTCTTCAATTGGAAAACTTATTAGTTTTTCTAGCTGGGTGTGGTGGCTCATGCCTATAATCCCAGTATTCAGGAGGCTGGGTTAAGAGTATCATATGAATTTAAAGCTAACCTGGGCTAGAGTGAGTTCCAGGTCAGCCTGGGTTAGAATAAGATCCTGCCTCAAAAATAAACATTTTTTCTAGAATGTCTTTTGAACAAAGCAAGGTAAGAATAAAATAGGAATAAGGCAACTACTTCCTCAACATTATTGAGTAAAGCTACATGTCTCCTTCCCTTTTAATAAATAAACTACCAGGCTGGAGAGATGGTTTGGAGCTTAAGGTGCATACCTGCAAAGCCTGATGACCCAGGTTTGATTCCCTAGAACCCATGTAAAAGCCAGATGCACAAAGTGGTACATGCATCTGGAGTTCATTTGCAGTGGCTGGAGGCCCTGAGATACCCATTCTCTTGGTCTGTCACTTTTCTTTCTCTCTCTCTCTGCTTACAAATAAATAAAAAACATTTTCAAATTAAAAAATACACTGCTATATGGCACAGACTAGCAAGACAAAAAGTGCCCATCAGTGCAATAGTGGCACTCAACATATGTGGGTAATCATCGGCTGGCTAACTGGCTAAGAGATCTGCTCTGTGGCATGGAACCCTTAACTGGTACTGGGATCCAAGGTAACTTCTTATGGAGACTAAGAACCTGATCTCCAAGGGGAAGTCCCCACTAACCATAGGCCTACAGAAAAGCCACACCCATTAAAATCATGCCAAATTAACAATGTTTGTCTCATTTAACCAATACTAATCTCACTCTTCATTGGAGATTCTGTTTGTATTTTTCAGAAAGCAACGAGAACCACAGACAACCCAATTCCACCAACAGGAGCTGAGATGATGGGGACACCCAAGCAGGAGACAAACAAACCACTTCTAGCTCGCCACCTAGAGCCCTAATTAAACCTTTAAGTGGCGAGATGAGCAAAAGAGCTACCTCTACAGCAAGTCAGAAAACCTTTAGAAGGTAACAGAGATAGACACCGAGTATGTGCAAAATAGTCCAAAGCAGAAATTCAGAGACTCTTAAGAGCTAAACAATACAGCAGACTTAAAACTCACCTACCATGACTCCTTTTCTCTTGTTTAAAACTAATGTTTTAGGGGGCTACAGACATGTCTCAGTGATTAAGATACTTGCCTGCAAAGCCTAATGACCTGGGTTCAGTTCCCCAGTACCCATGTAAGCCAGATGCGCAAAGTGGCACATGCATCTGGAATTCATTTGCAATGGCTGGAGGCTCTTGTGTGCCCATATTCTCTCTCTCTCTCTCTCTCTCTCTCTCTCTCTCTCTCTCTCTCTCTCTCTGTCTCTCTCTCTCTCTCCTTTCTGTCTGTCTGTCTATATCTCTCAACTTGCAAATAAATAAAATATTTTAAAAATTAATGTTTTAGGAAAGCCCACAAACTAAAAAATATTAAAGAAGTTTAATCAAAATGTAATTTTATGGCTGGGTATATGACTCAGTGGGCACTGTGCTTGCCTAACATGTACAAAGCCCTGAGTTCAATCCCCAACACCACATAAAATCAGGTGTTGTGGTACATACCTGTAATCCTAGCACTTGGAAGGTGAAGACAGGAGGACTGAGTTCAAGGTCATCCTCAGCTACATGGGGAGCTATAGGCCAGCCTGGGCTAAACGAAACCCTATCTCCACAAAAAAATTCTAATGGTTAGTAAATGGGTGTGAATGTATGTGTGTACACATGTACTTTAAGTCTCCTTTACCTGGGAGTCCTTTGAACTCATTCTGGAAAATATTTGGAGTACCAATATTAAAACACTAGCTGATCCTAATTTAATTTAATTTGTAATGATTTGATAAGAATGACTTCTCATAATGTGGTAGCCAAAAAGAAAACTTCTGAAGGGGAAGAAGAATTTTGAACATGACAGAATAAGAGCTTTTCTTTCTCCAATGTTCACACTCAGAGCATGATTTCTGGCCATGCCACTGTTGATATCATTTTAATGTGTTTTCCCACTGAAAAATTCAGTTTAAGAGTATCACACTTTAAAGTGTGTGTGTGTGTGTGTGTGTGTGTGTGTGTGTGTGTGTGTGTGTGTGTTTTTAAGAAAGGTGAGTAGAAACAGTTCTAACATCTGTGTATGAACTCCAATCTTTTCATTACCCATAGATAGCAAATTTTTCCTTAGGGATCTCTAATAAGTAGAAAATTCTAAGTTTGATTCTTTTAGTTGATTGGGGAAAAATTCAAGTATGTTTCTTTCATCTTTATTTATTTAAAATCCAAATGGCTTTTGCTTCTTTCAGTTATGGTGTCATATATAGGCTTTCTATTAACTCCAAAATATTTTTGGCGGTCTGAGAGTCATTTGGAAAAATGGTCTTTAGAAGAGTGAAACATTACTTAGCTGGTGTCTAGGGTGTTTGTGTCTTCTGCTTTGCTATTTTAATTCACTGAACAAATCATGTTTGGTAAATCATCACATGGAATTGGTGCCTTGTGGTAATATCTCACAGTGAATGGAGCAGACCTAATGAGGCAATTATTCTTTACCCTCCTAACCTTTGAAAGGCAAGAAGCACACATTCCAAATCTGCATCCTCTATTCAAAGGTGGCCTCTTTCAGTGGCTGATTCAATGGCCTCTTTCCAAGTTTTTTATTTTTTTATCTTTCCAAGATTTAAGCCTTGGTTTTAGTATTTTGATGGTCCCTCTGTGAATCAGGCACAATAAATAAAGCTTAAAGTCCAAATCTCCAACTCTGTCTTGATAAATAGCTATTCACTTGATTGCTTTTTTGTTTGCTTGTTTGTTTTTAATGTGAAAGAATCTGTTTATGTAGTAAAGGCTGGCCTGAAACTTACTATGTAGCACAGGCTAACCTTTAATTCATGATTCTCCTGCCTCAGGAAACACTATGCCTGGCTTTTATTGCCTCTTTGAAAAATTAATTTATAATGAAAAAAACATTAGGATTTTAAAAGTAAAATAAGGTATGGGTATATGCAATGTATGCATTCATATTTAAAACATGACTGAAAAGGTACAGGGACATGTCTGAAACTGAAGTTCTTATCCTCTTGACTGGAAACAGAAAAACAGCATTACTACATGTAGCAGGATTCCTCTTAAGACCACCCTGTGCAGATCAGTCATTGATCCTGCATCATTAGCCAGTCCAGTAACACAAAACTGAACAACAGGACTTCCCCCTACTGTACATTAAACTTTGAGCAGGAACCTGTTGGGCAGCAGATTCCAATTCACAACCACATTGCTAATTAAAGGTCACAGGATTTCTCAAAACATAGACTACTCTGATGCTATCAATCATCTCCCAAGTGCAACTGTGTATAACAGGGCCAGAGATTTACAAATCTCTCACCAAAACTTAGCATGTACTTGTCACATACAATGCAAGAGCCTACTTTGAGTGATAAGTGTCCAAAACAACCAAAGGAATATACTATTTTATATTCCTAATTTGGCAACAGGGAAATATACAGACCTCCAACACCTCAAGCTTGTGAGCCTATTCCCTGTGGATTTTATTAGTGATTTTTAAAAATTAGAAGCAATTTAAATTCATCTCTAAAGGATATCCAAATGTGAGATATATTCTTAATTATCAATTCAGTGTTTTACCTTTAAACACTGAAAATGCAAATGCCAAACAGCAGCACCAACAGATGACTAGAAAGTTACCAGTAGAAACCCTTGAGTCACAAAGTTAAATAGACTTTGATATGTGGTAATATGTTACACCATGCCTGATTCCTCAAAGATGTAGAGAATTGTTGAAATGTATTTTAGCACTTCCTACTATCAAAATTTCCAAACTTAAAAAATCCCAATCTCCTTTCTAAAAGAATCATGACCTTGTAGTTTTTCCTTTACAAACTAAAAATATAATTCAGAAAAGCAATTTCACCTAGGCATTGAAACATATGTATTCAGCTTTGTAAAATTTCTTACTTATATGAAAAAGGAACTATATTTAACAAAGATAGCCACTCTATAACTGTATGCTATCATGGCATCTAACTTCATCTTGTAATGGTAAACACTTTCTTCACAGTGGTAAATTTCTCATACACATGATTAAATAACATGTGTGCTAAGATTAGACAGAAGAAATTGTATTAACATGCAAATACGCACATGAAGATGGCATTAATAACTGTAAAGGGAAATATATAAACAGAGATGAGCTACAGTGGAAGATGATATGTGAGAGAAAGAGAGTCAAGTAAATACTGTACTAAAAAGAAATGAACCCAAGAGAACCATAATAAGAAAATAATCTGGAATGATATTAAACTCTGTTATATAAAATAAAGCTGAATTTCCTTTCTCAATTACCAAATAATGGTATAGGATACTATAGACCAATTATATTATAGAATAGTTGCTAGGTATAGTTCTGAAACCACTAAAGAGAAACCCTGCCACAGTGATTGTGGGTATTTAATTTTAACCCTTGGGGGGAAATGAGGTAAGATGATTTTTCTCTAGCTAAGGAAATCCAAAAACAAGTAAGCCACACTCCCAGACTCACAGCACAGACCCAGAAGCTGCCCTATACACATAGACACACAGACACATCCACAGACACACAGATGCACAGACACACACACACACACACACACACACACACACACACACACACACAACCTTTCAATCCTCTGGGAGAGAAACCCACCCAAGGATTTTAGGTAGTAAATTTCAACCAAATCTAATTGGCAATCCAATGGAGATTGGAAAGCAAGCCACACATAGTGGCTATTTCTGATGTAAAATTTAACCCTTTGGGGACATAAGATAACAGAATGCCCACACCAAGTTCTTGGGGGTTTATGTTTTATTGCTGAGCCTTGCCAAGCTAGAAAATCCTTCTCCCCACATCCCCCCCACCACCACCACAGAGACGATGCCACTAATGTGACCCTGGCTCTGAAAGAGCCATGGTTTCCTCTAGCCAATTAAGGAGTGGCATGGACCAGGTTCCAAAGGGGCTGCACAGCAGTGGCTACTCAGCCCTTCCTTTCCGGTAGAAAGGAGAGAAGGAGAAGAAAACAGAAGCCCATGAGCCTCCTTCAGGGCTATGTTCTTACAGAGGGCAGCAGATTCTCTGCAAATGAAGTTCAGTAAAAAAAAACAGTCTCACCGCCAGAAGCCGAGGCACAAACAGCCGATGCCCCATCCCCAGAAGTTCCAGCACTCGACATGCATACTCATTCACCAGCTTGCTCCTCTCGTCGTGCATGTCCTGGGACTTTCTGACAGGAGGTGTGAGCTTAGCAGCTGGGGCTGGGCAGGGCACCCCTTCATCCATGAGCAGAAAGTAGATATCCAGAATGAGAATGCTGGATCTCTTATCCACAATCTTAAATGCTGAGAGACGGGAGCCAGGCTATGTCTCCCCAGGAGGATGTACAAGATGGTCTATGGTGGAAACTGTGAGCTAATGTCGCCTTGAGAAAAACATTTTGGCAAAATTATCTAACATGCAAGAGCCATGAAGTAGACTGGAAAATGAAATAAAATGTTGATCTAAATTTTAAAAATGGCAAAAGCAACTGAATGCAAAAAAAAAAAAAAAGGCCAAGATCAATGCAGGAGACTTCAGATACATGTGTGGAAATGGACAAGCTGCTCAGAAGGGTCTAGCATGTGAGAATGTGTGAGTGGTGCAGGAAGAGAGGAGAGAGGAAAGCAAACGACTGTGTGTGTGTGTGTGTGTGTGTGTGTGTGTGTGTGTGTGTGTGCAGGAGCAGCAGGAGGAGCAGCAGCAGCAGCAGCCGTGAAGAAGCCAGGGCAGTGGTGAAGCTGCAAGGAGAAAAGGATGAGCTCATTGCAATCGGTGATTCCTGACGAGCAGCACTGCTGCCACCCGCCCGCCCGCCCGCCCGTGCTGCCGCTAGCTGTGAATCAGTAATGACGGGTAAGAAAGGAAGGGGAACGGGGGAGGTAGGTGAATGAGCATGCAGAGGGTGTCTCAGGGGAGAATGCTGTAATAAGAAACCAATGGCGAGCTGTTGGACAGATGCGCTTCCCCCTCCCAGCCCACCTTCAATCAGTGTTAGTCTGACAGTTTATGCTGTTGAATCCTAAACCCACAGACAGATGAACTAGCCTCTTCTCCTAACATGTGATCCTCACAGAAAATTCAGACAGACAGCCATCTAAAAGGCTGACCCTATTCACTCTTGCTTTCCAAGAAGAGCAAGTGCAAGTGTGAGCTTACTGTGTGCTTAAAGTAGAAAGGGCCAATCCTTGGTAGATCTCTGAAATCTCTACAGAAGAGAGGTGTTAGGGTAAAATAACAGAATATGAACAGAAGAGCAAGGACCCACAAGCCAGGAAGTGACACACCCTCAAGTTGAAGTGTTTATGCCATAATGATTTTTGCAATGGCAGGACACGCAAAAATGTCAACATTCTGGGAAGGCTAGTTACAACTAAAAGAAACATGCTTATAAACATAAAATGTGCTAAAACATAGAAACCCACAGCATAATATTAAGAGTGTATATTTTAGAAACTGCAGGAGTTGAGATTCTTAAAGAAAAATAACTATATCGCAAATGCTGTGACTCTGCATGTGTCAAAATAAAGACACTGTTTTATCAGGCAATAAAATTCTGATGTGTTTTATAAAACAAAATACTGTTTTGATAATCTCTTATCAAATGAATCTTTCCCTAATAAGGCTGCTAGCATTAGGAATTATCTCAATTTAAAACTTTATAATCTTCATAATAAAGTGTTATGATTTCTTTAATGGGATTAATCAATTATACCAAATGAAGGCAAAAGCTCTAGACCACCTTTAGGAATAGTCTCTTACTGTTGTCCTAACAATGAGCTAGTCCATGCCCTGCATCCTGGCTCTGTGTTTATAATATAGGTAGTTGGGTTTATAAACACCATACTAGTATCTCCATACAAGGGCTTAGTATGGTACGAAGAGTAATAGGGCTAAGAGAAGACAGCAAGGTTTTTCCTACTCTGACATATAAGTGCTACAAATGTGCATGTAATCAAATAGAAATGTATCTGCTGATATAAATCCTAGTTAAAAAATAGATGAATTATAGAACTGGTGTTAAAAGCAAAGAAACAGGAGGATATACTGCATCCCTGAGCAAAATATTATTTGATTCCTATTTCTAAAAATCTCAGGAAAATTAAACTTTTAAAAATCAAACACTTATTTGGGTTTAGTAGCACACACCTATCTATAATCTTAGGACTTGAGAAGCAGAGGCAGACATGAGCTCCAGGCCAGCCTGATAGACCTAGCAAGTCCCAGTCCCAAAAATCCATGGTACATGGATCTTCCCTCACATGTACAAGGCTCGAATTTCAAGTCCCTCTTAAAACACTTTTATAAAGTAAATATGTTACTGTGACATAATAAAAAACTTAAATACTACATATATATATGCACGTGTATGTATGTATCAACATTTATTATTTTTATTTTAGGTCCCTAAGGTGTGGAGGACAGCTTTGTTGGGCTGCCTAGGATGGGGTAGACTCTACTGAAACTGGGATACTGAGGAAGAATAAAGAGGGTCTGGGCCTTTCATATTCTATCCCTGCACAAACAGGCATGCACACATGTGCATGCACACGTGTGTACCGCAGCTTCATTTCTACCTTGCTCACATACTTGTACTCTGCCGTAGACTGTATCTGAAGAAACTGTGCTGCTGAAGGTGAGACACTTGGCATTTGGCACAAGGGAGCATTCTCACTTGCACAGGAAGAATGCGGTGGCTCCTGAGCTCACAGCAATTTTTCCGATCTACTTTTTTAAGAGGAAGAGGAGATGTTTTCATCCAAATCACTTGGTCTTAAAGAACAGCATGTTTGAGGCATCTATTTTTTTCTTACATGAAATAGAAACAAGAAAAATCTTTGCCCAAAAGGATTAAGTAAAAACGAATCAAACAATTTTAGAACTGCATGGTTTAGCACTGATGATCATAAAGAGGAATCAAAATTATATGGCATAAGCATTAAATGAGATGATTAAAATGTCTTATGAGTAAACTAAGTATTTTTTAAAATATTTTATTTATTCATTTTCAAGCAGACAGATACAGAGAGAGAAAGAGAGAGAGAGAGAGAGAGAGAGAGAGAGAGAGAGAGAGAAAGAGAGAGAGAGAGAGAGAACCAGGGCCACCACCTTGTGGGTCTGGCTTATGTGGGTCCTGGGGAATTGAACCCGGGGCCTTAGGCACTGGAGGCAAGTGCCATAACCGCTGAGCCATCTCTCCAGCCCGTAAACTAAGTATTTACAACACTTAGGTTCATTTGACAAAGTACTATGTAAAAGCCATTGTAAAGATGAGGAAGGATCTCAGTTTCACCAGCCTCTCCTCCATGCTGCTCCTCATCCAGGCTTTCACATTCCATAATTGTTCAGTTCTGCCCTGTTTGCAGGTTCTCCTTTCAGAGTGGGATCTTGATCAGGGAAAAGACTCTTGTGGAACATCACTCATTGAAATTCAAGAATGGGGTCTAAGAATTCTTGAAGCCATAGAAGAGCTACCCTCAATCTCATCATTTCTTCTACTTTATTCCAGGCCCCAAAATAACAGATTTAATACTATGTTGATGAGATTCAATAATAAATCACAAAACATTTTTGAAAGAAAATTTCAGTTAATTAGTAGTTGGGAAACTTGGAATAGAAAAGAAACTTCCAAATTAACTAGTAACAATACATCATTTCACAAATTCTCTTGCACTGCATAAAAGAAATTTTAAAACTTCTGAAAAGTAAGCTCAAGATACCATGGTAGGGATGGAGAGATGGCTTAGCGATTAAGGTGCTTGTGTGCAAAGCCTAAGGACCTGGGTTCGATTCCCCAGTACCCACGTAAAGCCAGACACACAAGGTAGTGCATGTATCTAGAGTTCATTTGCAGTGGCTAGAGGCCCTGGCATGTCCATTCTCTCTCTCTCTCTCTCTCTATATATATATATATATATATATATATATATATCTGCCCCCTCTCTCAAAAATAAATAAATAAATAAAAATTCTAAAAACTATTTTTAAAAGATACCATGGGAAATTTGGTTAAATATATCATAGAGGGGGAAAACCATAGAGCTCCTCTTCAAAGTCTAACATTGACAAGAGAAAAATCAACAGATGTTCAGCATGTGCAGACTGCCTACACATGGAGAAACAGTAATAAGTAACTCAGAAGAGTGGGCAGAACTTGGGCTGGTTACAGCAACTTAAAGAGCAGAAATGTTGGAGAGACATGACAAGGCAAGGAAAAGTACTTTGAGCTTCTAGGGCTACAAAATTCAGGAAGGCAAATATATGCAGAGAGGATGGCCAATTAGTAAGGCCATGTATGGACTCTATGCCATCTCATCTGCATCTGTAAGAATGCCACTCTCTACTTGGCATGGGAAATGATAGGGACAGCCTCTCAAGGGGGCATTCATGCTATGAGATCAGGCAGAGAGCTGTATTATGTCTGCTTTTCCTCAAAGGCTTTAACTCAAAAGAATCCTTTGGCCAAGGATGAAATGTTCGGAGATGGCATTCTCTGAACTTATTGAGGGAGAAAGGGAAAGGGCCTGCAATAGCCTCACAATTAGTCTCTGGACTAGTGGAAGCAGGTTGTCAGTAGTGCAGTCCTCACTGAAGTTTTACACTTAGGAGTGCTCTACCTAAAGCATTCCACTGTGCTATCACTTTCAGACATGCTGAGGACATAGATTTCTCCTGGAAGATGAAAAACGTATTTGACTTAATTGGGCCTATAATTAAGACTACTGAGTACAAAGAGAAAACCACAGCATCTTAGGCTATTGCTGTAATAGTCACAAAGATGAGAAAGGAAACACTCTCCAAGCTGTAGGACCTTAAACTATGGAGGTATCCCAAGATAAAAATAAAGCAGGGGTTGATGGACTCATTTATAAAACAACCAAAACATTGTGACTATGGTGAAGAATGGGGTCTAAGAATTCTCAGTCATAGAAGAGTTACCCTCAATATCAGCATTTCTTGCTCTTTATTCCAGGCCCCAAATAATAAATTCACTATCTGACTACTATACATATGCCTTTATGGTTCACAACAGATGCAGACAGAAGTAGGCTTAAGCTACTGGGATGGGTTTAAATGAAGATCCATGAGTAATGAAAATTAAATGCATATAAGAGTAAAACAGAGTATTGCTTATTACACTATCTTTTAGTTACATTTACATTATTTTTTAAATTGTGGTACTGGACATTGAGCCCAGAGCCTAATATACTCTAGGCAAGCCTCTATCAGCAGAACCACATAGCCAGCCCTGAGTTACATTTATTAGCTTCACATATGGCAAGGTATTTAATACTTTCTTAGCATATATAAAATGGCAACATCACCTACCTAGCCAAAGTGCTCTAAAAATTTAATAAGTTGTGTATATAAAGGAGTCTTTTATAGAGCCTAACACATGATAGATACTCCATAGCTAGTAGTTTTCTCATTATTACCAGGAAGCCATGTAGAAGAGAAGAAAATGTATTTAATGCTCTGTTCACCTAGAATGGGATTTAGACAGGTTAAAAAAGAACTCTGGATAGAAAGAGTCAGTCAAAGACTGATAAATGACAGTCCGAGGAGACTACCTGGCCCTTTAGTCCACTCTTAGGATAGAATATTAACAGTGGGTCACAAAGCACCTTTCTAATCTAAAGAGGTAAAGGTACAATATTGTAAATCTCTAGCTATTTCTTTTTTTGTCTGGCTGATGATTCTTTAAAAGAGGAACTCTTTACAATTTGAGTTTTCTATGATCCAAAAAAGCAGGTCAAAGATGACTTTGTGAGTAAGACTGATCTGCAACTGTAAAATCCTACACAACTCCTTTCTGCCATTAAGTATTATTTTAAAAAATTATTTATTTGCTAGGAGAGAGAGAAAGGAAGGGAAGGAGAAAGAGAAAGAGGAGAGTATGGGCGCACTAGGGCGTCCTGCCACTGCAAACAAACTCCAGATGCATGTATCACTTTGCAATCTGGCTTGACATGGGCACTGGGAAATCGAACCTGGGCCATCAGGCTTTGTAATCAAGTGCCTTTAACTGCTCAGCCACCTCTCCAGCCTCTCAAGTCTTAATTCTGTCCAACACTGTGCAACTAGCTTCTGGATGTGGGAAGATAGATGAGACACTGCTAACTTTATGGATTACTCAAGCTACTTGACAAAAAAAGGCTAAAATAAAATGTAATAAGACTGAGCTTACAATTCATACACAGGGAAATTAATCTTATTATTCCATAGTTGTAACTCATGTATCAAAGGATTAGAAAATAAAAGATATTATATAATTAACTGGCACTGTGGCAAATAGTTCAGGTTATAAATCTATAGGAATTCAAAAAAAAAGATCCCTGTAAAATAAAGTAGACTTACTAGTTTTTTTAAGAATGCTCTGACCTCTTGTGAAGTAAGTGATAAATGAAAGAGGCTTTCTGTTGTTTGTTTTTTAATAGTGAAGTTTCCTACCCAAAGCAATTTAACAACACTCTAAATAGATCTGGCATATCACTAATATCCTGGTATCCATTCTTGTGATCAGACCTATGGTAACACCCTAATTAATGTGAGAACTTGCTCTACAGTTTCTTTGTAAGCTGGTCATTTTGTTTCTATTTCTGCATCTGTACTGACAGGTAGCTCAGGAGGCAACCTGTTTTATTATTAGAAAAGAAAAAGAGAAAAACAGCCAGAAATCTGCTATCTCTCATCAATAGTTTCAGTCACATAAATATTTGAAACTGTATTACTAAGGCATGGATGGCACACATCAAGCTGTTGCTAGATAATATTTGCAACTTGCACATCAATATACCTCCATGAGACAATTATCATTATCAACAGCATCAACTTATTAACTATCCCCCCAAAATTCTTCCTGTCTCCATTTTTAATTTTTCAGTTAAGAGCTCTTAATATAAGATCTACCACAGCAAAATATTTTATAACTTTTTAACAACACCAGATAAGTATACTTCTTTTTTTTCTTTGCAACATTAATTAAACTATTTGAAGACAGACTTAATTGTCTCACTCTAAGCTAATCCTCCCTGCTTCCAGCTGGGTCTCCTGTGGACTGATTTTCTGACCATTCTATTTTATTCACAATCTTGCCTGCTGCCCTAAATATACTCTTGTTTGAATGAGTATCTTTACAAAGTGCTGCTCACACTGAAAAAATATATATCATATAACTGAATTATAAAACAATGGTATCTTAGACTCTAGAAGATATCCATATCTAACAACTTTTTATCCTGTTGACGAAAAGACTGAAGCAGCAGATAAGTGATTGCTCAGAGTCATAAAACTTGCAGGAGGCAGATCCAGGAAGCAGCATCCCAGATGCACAGCAGGGAATCCAGCATTTCCTGCACTGTAGTATGCTATGTTTCAATTAATGTAACTCATAAAGAAAGCACCTTATTAGGATTATGATTTTCCTTTGTACCTGCATAGACTTGGTCCAGAGCCTGTGCTTGCCATCTGCTTTGAAAGAGCCTAAGTGTCTTAGATTCAAGTTGAAAGGGGGTATCGATAGCTTGCCTCAGAAAAGTCATTTTTAAGTAGAGTCCTGTGATAATAAAGTACACCTGCATTGGTTTTCAGTGGCAGACACTTTCTCTTTTAATCACACAATTCATACACCCCTGGTAGCTCAGGCAGAATCTATAGAAAGGCTGCTTTCTTGACACCATGTTTGTCAAGCAGGCTTGAAAATGGAACACTATCTCAGGTCTTACATATTCTTCCCTGGGAAGTGTGTATAAAGCTCATATTTATTTTCAAACTTGAGCAGAAGGCATAAACATATGTTAGGAGAGGCTTTTTAAACATTTTAAATTGATCAGATTAAAATTATGACATAGAATCTGGACTATTCTGTGATCTTCTCAACCAGAATAGCACTTTTAAAAAAATTTTTTAAGTGTATTTGTTTCACCATTGTTGTTAAAAAAGAATGAGGTGCTGTACTGATCGTGATAAGTCATGAATTGCCTTGACCTTCTCTCCAGTCCATCTTCAGTTCTCTATTAAAGTGGCAGTCTCTGGTATCTTCATGTTACATAGAATGCTAGGGGTAGTTTAATAGCTGTCACTGTAAAAAATAATATTGTAGTGAAGGTCTTATATGGATAACTCATGTATTACCAAGTGAACTTGTTTCTACAAAATGAATCTGTCAAGATGGGGACCTTCATCTTTTTCAATGGACAAGTGTGAGATTCATAACCAAGATGGTAACAGGTAACTCAGAGCCTTCCCACTCCACCCCAACACATTTAATGACTCATAGCTTCAAATGGACTCGGAATTTCAAAGCCAGAAAAATGGTAAGAGTGGAGGTGAAATTTCCTTTACTTTTCCTGGCAGTGATGTGCACTCCTCCCCCTCCCCTATAAGCACAGCACCTGTCCACACATTATCAGCCTGTCTTACATGACGCATGTCCACAGTGCATCTGGGTCTTCCCTGCTTGAGGAGCTCCTTTATTTAGTGCAGCTCTTGCTTATCTAAGCAGGGCTTAATAGAGAAACTCACATGTCAAATAAATAAAAGGATGGATAACAATTCTTTTTGTTTAGGGCTTATACAGTCCAGAAACTATGCTGTGACCATTAATATGCATCACTGCATTTAATCTGCACAATAGTGCCCATTTTACAGGAGAGGCACCTACCTGAACTTAGAAAAGTCAAGTGACTTGCCTGAGGTCATGTAGCTAGCAATAGGTTTCAGGGGATGCTATACCAACATCTGTCATTTTAGCATATTGGATGTTTTACATGAAGGAGTTCAAGGGACATCAGGAAGAATATTTCCCCACCCTATGCCCTGAGAGCAAGTCACAGCCTCTCACATTGCAGGTCCCTTCCTATTCCTGAGGAAGAGGAGCACCATAGTCTGCAGATGTCAGACACATAAGGCACCTGAGTAGGCCTTGTTAAATATCCCCCCTAGTTTGCCACTTGACTCACACCTTTTATCCTATCACATCTTCAACACTCTATTACTGCTTGTATACTTCTACTTACCTAGTCCCTAGACCTCTTTTCAGACTACAATTCTTCCTCAGTGCACCTTACTCCCTCACTACCCTCAGCCACACTGGCTTTCTTGAATATTCAAAGCCTTTCCCACTTCAGGGCCTTTGTACTTAATATTGCCTCAATCTTCATATAATTGGCTTTAGTGATTCATTCAACTTCACTGTCATTTGTCTCACTGAGGCTTTTCTTAACTACCCTATCTACTGGAGGACAGCAACACAATACATTTTCTAGCATTGTTTCAATATATTTATCATTCTATGCATCATATACCAGGTTAACAGGGAGGGATCAAAGTAGAAAGGAGTGAGAGCTTTAAAAAACCTTTATTGAGGGCTGGAGACATTGCTCAGTGGTTAAAGCATTTGCCTGCAAAGCAGAAGGACCCAAGTTTGATTCTCCAATACCCACATAAAGCCAGATACACAAGGGGGCGCATGTGTCTGGAGTTCATTTGCAGTGGCTGGAGGCCCTGGAACACCAATTCTCTCTCTCTCTCTCTCTCTCTCTCTCTCTCTCTCTCTCTCTCTCTCTCTCTCTCTCTAATAAAATTTAAAAAAAAACAACTTTTGTTGAGGGGTTGGGAAATAGCTCAATAGTTAAAGGCATTTTGTCGCAAAGCCTGTTGGCCTGAGTTCAATTCCTCAGTAAAGACATAAAGCCAGATGTGTTGCATGCATCTTGGAATTTACAGTGGCAAGAAGCCCTGGTATACCCATACTCATTCTCTTTCTCTCTCCCCCTCTCTCAAATAAATAAATAAATTACAGCAAAACAAATCTTTGTTGACAAAATAATGGTAGAAAAGAAGTAAGATTCCTGCCTCAGTTTCTCCTACTCATTCATTTTTATTTTGAAAGATTACAATTTCACAGAGCCTTTGAACTTTTTCTTTAGCAACCGAGAGTCAAGATGACCACTGGGCATTTATAGATTCAATATTTATTGCTTTATTCTCCCTCAGAAATCATACAGGGAAACAGAAAGGCAAATTGTGGGTTTGCTGAGGACTGAATTGAGTTACTTCTCTGTATCAGACAGTGAGTGAGTGTGAATTACAGTCTCTGCCCTTTGCAGATATTAGATGTTCTTATAGCAAGACAGTTATTTTGTCTCAATTTATAAATAAACTGAGTAAAAAAGTCCTTGTGGCATTAAAAACCAGGAATTTAGAACATCTTTAAATGTATCCTTAATGAATGTTGCTGTTTTTCTCCCCTGAGCCCAAGTTTATACACACTAAATAACCAACTCAATTGGTACAGCCCAGTCAAATGCAGTGATTCCTTAAGAATGCCATGATTAATACCCAATAGTTTGCTTCTAAAAAGCCCATTACTAACCTACAGCCACCATTAAAGACTAGCCACAGAAAAATGAAGAGACCATTTTCGCTATGCAAGTGGCTGAGTCAGTGTCACTGTGGTTTTTGGTATAGAATAGAATGACTTCTAAATTTAACAATAAGGTTACCATAATATCAGTGTTTAAAAGTGCTCTGTAAGCTTTGGATAATACATGTTATCTTACTGTCAATTTTAGGAAAGAGAGAAGGACATTAACAACACAGAACAACTAGAAATAGCTCTTGGAACAAGTAGGGAAGAGAGAAATAAATAAATTTTTTAGTATGGCAGGAATGCCCTTTCAAAGCCAGATTGTTAAAGGCTTGATCGTCCCCACCCCCTAGGATCTTGATCTAGCCCAGACGGACCAGGAATTCACAATGTAGTCTCAGGGTGGCCTCATACTCATGGCAGTCCTTCTACCTCTGATTCCTGAGTGCTGGGATCAAAGGCATGAGCCACCACACCTGACTTGGAACCTTTAATAATGTATTTGAAGGGGATATTGAGACCTCAGTCCATTCTTTTCTTGTCTTTTGCATCTGGCCACTAGGTGAATAGCTTTCCTACTATGCTATACTCTCCTGCCAAGATATATACACTTTGCTGTATGGGAGGCTCCCAGTGGTGCTCCCAGCAGCTGCTGCCACTGCACGTCAGATGCACAGAAGTGACAGTGTGAGTATTGAACACATGAACTCAAAGGCTCAGGGCTCAGCTGATCCTCTTCTTAAAAGGCATTTCTCCTTTAGCTCTAACTAGAGTCAGCTTTATTGGCTTTGCTCTGA
The DNA here is from genome assembly GCA_004024765.1 of Zapus hudsonius. Classification (NCBI taxonomy): domain Eukaryota; kingdom Metazoa; phylum Chordata; class Mammalia; order Rodentia; family Dipodidae; genus Zapus; species Zapus hudsonius. Next base: position 75,945 of record PVHP010000210.1, read on the forward strand.
AATGAAAACAAATTATTCTCCCAACAAGAATCCCTCTGCAGGAAGTGTGCTGAGGAAAAACTTGATTTCCCTTTACCCAAAAAGTGCTATAAAATATCAAGTCAAGAGAACTACAATTAGGGTCTGGGAGATGGCACAGTGCTTCCTGTGTAAGCATGAGAGCCTGAGACCACCGCATCCAAGTAAACAGCTAGGCATGGTTTGTAATGCTAGTCCTACAGAGAGTGGTGACATGGGGAACCACTGGGGCTCCAGAATCAGTGAGAGACTCCTGCAGATGAGCCATGAGGAGAGGACACCTAACATTCTCCTCTGGCCTTCTATGCATGTGCATACATACGTGAAAACACCACACACACCCCACGCAGAGAAAAAATAACTAATATGCTTAAGATTCCTTTATTGAAACTGCCAATTTTACTAAATGGCAGTTGTATGATAAACTAGCCTTAATCTAAGAACAAGACTTAATTCTCTATGTCCAAAATCACTTAAGTAGAAATATTGTACTTAGAAATACTATAGTATACTTTCAACCCCCAAACTAAACAAAGATAGGAATGTCCAGAGCCATCTTGGATGATAGGGAACCTTGCCTGTCAGGTTTCCCAGTCACACATTCCAAACCCTATAGTGTAAACAAAGTCACTAAGATAGTCAAGCATTTCATGTTGGTCACTGATTCTTGAACCGTTTCCTAATTCACGTTTGACATGTTAATAGTAATTCTGAGGAAGTCCAGGTATTCTGGCTGGCTGCGAACCACCTTTGTCTATCTTTGCTTATAAATGTCTTTCTCCTGCATCAGGGTGCAGGGATCTTCCTGACTTGGACCAACCCAAGATATATTTTTGTCCCAAAGTTCCCAATAAATGGTACTTTGTGCAATCCTGAATCTGTTTCATTTGGTTTTTTGACACCGGTCTTTTACAGCTGGTTCCTGTACATTGGGATGAGGTGTTCTGAAACACTACTCTACAGGATAAAAAATGAACCTCAGACTCTTTACTTAAAAAAAAAAAAATAGATATTTCCAGGCTGGAGAGATGGCTTGGCAGTTAAGGCGCTTGCCTGTAAAGCCTGATGACCCAGGTTCCATTCCCTAGTACCCACATAAAGCCAGATGCACAAAGTGTTGTTTGCATCTATAGTTTGTTTGCAGCAGCTGGGGGCCCTGGTGTACCCATTCTCTCTCTCTCCTCTCCTCCCCCTCCCTCTCTCTCTCCCCCTCCCTCTTCTGCATACAAATAAATTAATAATATTTTTTAAAACAAAGAAATAGATATTTCCATAGGAAAACACAAGACATGTACACCTGAAACATTCAAGAAACAATGAAAGACAGTATATTAGTGTCAACATGAACATGATGTAACTGTAGTAGCTGTCTATTTTGTACAGAAAAAATCCTGACGTATCTTTTAAAGGAGGTGGGACTTTCCTTTTGCTACAGAGGAGGAGAAAGTGACCTCCCACACAAGGATGGGCTCAGAAGCAAAAGATTAAAAAGCACCAACCTTAGGAGACACAGAATAGACCATATGCAGAAGACCACATCCCATCAGTCTAACCAGAGGATCATGACAAAGCGGGGGCTAACAATGAAAACTTTTTTATATTCAATGTCAGACTGTTTATCTTAGTAGTTTCTATCTATTTAAAAACAGGATGATGAGGGTTGGAGAGATGGCTTAGTGGTTAAAGGCAATTACTTGCAAAGCATGATAGCCTGGGTTTGATTCCCCACTACCCCCATAAAGCCAGAAGCACAAAGTGGCTCATGTGTTCATTTGCATGGGCAGGAGGCCCTGATGCACTCTCTCTCCCCCACCTCCTTCTCTCAAATAAATATAAAAAAAGGTGTTATTTCCCTTTGCCCAGTTACTGGAATTTAGTGCCCATACTTCCATTTTCTGACATTATTAAATTTCAAATGACAGAAAAAGATGTATTGTAAAAAGAATACATTTTAATTTACAAAGGGTTATTCAGGTGATCATCTCCTCCTCCCCACCTACTTCTCTTAGAATTTAAAAAAGGAATTTATTTGTTTAAAAGAGCCATGATCTGGAACATTCACATCAATTCTTCTGGGAAGGTGATCTCCAGAAGACAGTGAGTGAGCAGAGAGATTTGGCAATCCATGGCAGGTTTAAAATATGCTAGTAGGTGCTTTTTGTACCACCCACAAAGTCCTGGGTTTGAGCTTCAGCACTGTATAAACTCGACTTGGTGGCTCATGTCTATAATCCCAGAATGAAGGAAGTGAAGGTAGTAGGATCAGAAGTTCTAGGTCATCCTTGGCTACATAACAAGTTCAAGGGTACCCCAGGTTGCATGAGACGCTGTCTGAAAAGAACAAAAGCATCAAAAAGACAATAGGGGTTGGGAAGATGACTCTGTGGTTAAGAGTTCTTGCCACTTAATTATGAGGGCCTCTTGGGATTGACCAAGTTCAGCTCCCCAGAACCAATGTAAAAAGCTGGGTGTGGCCATGCACATCTACAACCCTAGTCTGTAGGGGGATCCTAGAAAATTGCTGGGGATTGCTGACAGACAGCAACTCCAGGTTGAAGGAGAGACAGTTTCCTAGAAATATGTGGATGAACCATAAGAGCACTTAATGTCCTCCTTTGGCCTTTGTATGCATGTGCATAGGGTGAACACAACTACACCCACATGTGCATACAGTACACATCACACACACACATACCACACCACAGCACAGCACAACATACCCTAAAAAGACACACATAAAAGAGAGAGAGAAGGAAGGAGCAGCAGCAGTGGGGTGGGAGAGGGCACAGTAATACATTCTGTAATGTCAAGAATTTGGGAGGATGGGGCAGGAGGATCACTGCAAGTTTGAGGTCAGCCTCAGTTACACAGTGAGCTATAGACCCTCATTAAAACAAAATAAAATAAACAACAAAAAAACTGGAACAAACAAGATGTACCCAAACTGTGTGAGGCTCACTCTGCTTTGACTGCAGGCTGGGTTGCCCCTCAAAGCCCTGAAAGCAGAGTGGTCAAATGATCCCAGCTGACAAAAATGTACCTTACCTGGAAGCTTTCTTTCCTCCCTGTTCTACTCCTGGAGGTATCTTATAATTGTCAACTGCTGTCCTCTGGTGGTCAGGTGGATGCAAACCATTCCATGTGACCTCACTGGAAACCATCAGAACATGTGTTCCCAATGGGCTTCCAGACTCCTTTGTTATCTTCTTGGTGGCAGGTCTCTGCCTCTCCCCTTCCTCACACTTTTATTTTGTTTTATTTTTTATGTCTTATTAGCATGTGCTAATTATACATAATAATGAGTTTCATTACATATTCATGTATGTGCATAATACATTTCAATTATATTCACCCCTTCCTGTTTCTCTCTCTTGCTCACCTCCCTTCCCTGCTAATCCCTTTCTATTTTCAAATCACACCATTTTCATGCCTTTTTCATTTTGTTATTGTCACTGTGTGTGTGTGACCCAATAAGTTTCCTTAAAGTTAATTACAGGAGCATGGGTAAAGGTTTCTTTACAGGAGCAAGGACACCTTATCAATGACTTCACTACTCAATAAAGAGTCTTTCCCTCACCATCAACTGCATACAAATCCTCAAGAAGAGGTTTTCTACTTTTTTTGTAAAAGCTACTGGGACTTGGGATGGAGATAATTCTCCGCATCTTTACCTGTTTTTCTATGTTTTCTGGTTGTTATATTTTTCTTTCTCCTGTAGTTCTCCTTTGACTGGGAATGTAATTTAAGCAAAGTGTATGCAGAACTTTTATTTACATTCTACGGACAGATGTCCACAACTGCAAAGGAACTAGGAAATTTAGTCTGTACATCAACAGTCATAGTATGTCTTGTTATAATTTTTACAATCTGTATGAAAGGAGGAGAAAATTTTCTTTGAGAACAATTACAGTCTGTCATAGTCTGTGTTGCAGTCAGCTTTCTAGTTGCTGCTCAGAAAGAACCCAAACAAAAGTGGCTTGTAGAGGAATGGGTTTATTTGGCTTACGGACTCGAGGGGAGACTCCATTCTGGCAGGGAAAACGATGGCGTGAGCAGAGGGCTGGATATCACCTCTGCCACAGCACTGCAAACAGCGGCAGGAAGGTGTGCCAAACACTGGCAAGGGGAAGCTGGCTTATAACCCCATAAGCCCACCCCCAACAACACAGCTCTAATGAGGTTCTAATTCCCGAATTGCCATCAGCTGAACACATTCAATTGTTTGTGGGGGACACCTGTATCAAACCATGACAGTCTGCCATTCTGGCCACTCAGTATCTGAAACCACTTTTACTTCCTCACACAGACACACCCTCCCTTCTTCCTTCCCATAGGAGATATTCCAAAGCTCCATTCAGTTACTTTCTCTGCTCAAAGTCCAGAGTCTCTGAATAACTCACATTTTTGTGTCACTGGAGATGAAGTGGTCTAAAGGGTTTGGGGGCTTAGGACAAGAAGACACAGATCATATTAAAGTTCAAGTTAAAAATAGCTACATAGGATTTGGAGCTACAATCAGTAATGAAGACAACTTGGATGGCTCAGTGGGATGACTTTAACCAGCTTCTGGTAGAAGTGGACCCTTGCCATTGGCAGGAAAGAGCAGGCTCTTCCAACAAGGAAAAGAAATCTTTTAGCCTTGAGGAAAAGATCAAAGTGTGACAGTCAGGTGTGTGTAGAGACCACTCCTCCCCTTCCAGCCCCTGCCCTTGAATGGGAGGTGTCTAGTTAGAGCTACAACCTAGGTGCTAAAACTGATTGGTCAGATATGAACCAATCAGCTGTCCCTCTAACTCACCTGGGGAGGACTTAAAACTAGCTTCCCTAGAGGAAGTAGCCCTCTTCTCCCACATGGCAATGGAGTAGAAGGACTGCTGACCCAGGCCTCAGTGAGGTAAGGCCTGTACCCCTACCCCAGCTGATGGCTGGGGCAGGGGGGCAGGCTCCAGACCTTTCTCTCATGAACCTCTCTTTTTCATAAAGGGAGCTTTCTCTTATCTTTTCTTGGGCTGTTTATCTAACTAAATAGTAAAAGCTCTGTGAACTCTCTTACACGTGTTTTCCCCACACTGGTGGCAGGAAAACTCTATGACTTCCCACATCCAATTTCCCCATCCAACTCCCCTTTTCCTAATCTACTAAATTAGAATAAATGTATAATTAAAATTTAATTCTGTCCCTGTGTACAATTCTTTGGCATTAGAGGACAAGAACTCGGAGTAGGAGGAGGGGGAAGGAAGGATTCCAAAACTCTCTCTCTCTCCCCGTGTTGCTTACTATTAATTAGCAGCAACCCATATCAAAAGGAAAGATAGAAGAGAAAAAGAGTAAGTCTCTTTTTATTTACTGTATTTCTAGTATAAGGAAGATATTGGAGTCTTTTCTCATTATTCATAAACCAAATATGAAATAAATTTATATTTCAGTTAATTTTCTCTGTGATAATTTGATAATTGTGATGTCAATCAACTCATAGTGAGTCATCATATTTTCAACACACTAGTGAGTAAATTAGTCTACTTCATGCTAAAAATCAGTATTAGTAATTCTTATATAGATAAAAAAATCTTGCCCTGTGATGAGCTCACACCCAGTGACTGGTTGCACTAAAATGTAGCTTGATTAGAATATTATATCCCATTTAGGGATGATTTCATACATCTTAGAGATTATTAAAAGAGCAGTGGGTCAAAAGAACTTAGAAATCAGTGGCCGGCCGCAGTGGCGCACGCCTTTAATCCCAACACTTGGGAGGCAGAGGTAGGAGGATCACCGTGAGTTCAAGGCCACCCTGAGACTACATAGTGAATTCCAGGTCAGCCTGGGCTAGAGTGAGACCCTACCTCGAAAAACCAAAAAAAAAAAAAAAAAAAAAAAAAAAAAAAAAAAAAGAACTTAGAAATCGTACCATTCTAGCCAGTCATGAGTAGAGAATATTTTAATTTCATGATAATTTTCAAGGGTGAGCTTGTTAACCTAATTCAATTATTTTTTGATATTTTAGCTCTGGTTTTCTCTGGTTTTCTCTAGTTCTACTCTACTGAACTAGTGATATTTTAAAATGGGACAACTATCTCAGAACATGCACTCTTCAAAACTCATCGAAAAAGCTTTCTTTTCCCTTTTTATTAATTATATGATCAATAAAGATTTTTTAAACAGAGACCATTTTTTATTGCAAGTTAAGGGTTTCTTGCAATGTGAAAAATCATGAAATTCTGAGTGAAAGCTACTAGGTTTGAGTAGCAAGCAGGATAAAAAGTTATATCTTCATGGAGTAGTCTTAAGGTTTAGAACATTAAAGTCTTACGGGTTAGTGAATGCACTAAATGTACATGTGAATGCCGGTTGTGGTGGCACATGCCGGTAGGATATTGCTAAATGTACATGTGAAAATAGTCAATGAGGTAAACTTTATATCATATATGCATTTTACTATAATAAAAGCAAAAATGTTAAAGGTAATGAAGATTAATTTAAAAGCACCAGGTATATTTCAGTAAAGAGAGATGCCTTGCTATTAATTTGTATTTTTTTTAAGGCTTAGAGAAACTTTATTAGAAAAGGAAGGAGGAGAAAGTACAAAGAGCTCCTGCAGTGAGGGAGTTGAGAGGGGGCAAAAGCCTGCCCTATGACCCAAATTGGGGTCATTTATAGATTCTGAGCTAATCAGCCATGACGTCAAGTTTTGGTTTGATCTTAACCAACCACAATGTCAGGATCAGAGTTAAATGTTCCAGGAATGCTCCCTCTCAGGGAGAGGTTCAGGTTGTTTATGGAAAAACAAATTTAGGGAACTCCTATAGGCAAGAGATAAGGAAAAGCCAGATTCTTCTCTGATCTCTAGTAAAGCAGAGACTGCTAAGGCAAGCCCAAGGACATCCTGCTTTTCACTTTTGGGGCCCAGTCACCTTAAACTGCCTCAATTCCCCCTCTGAAGAAGTGACCCTAACTGCTATTAGGAAGGTAGAGCAGAGACCAATCTGACTTCTTCAAGCTGAGTGGGGTTGTTGGGTGTGGCAGTTGAGAAACTTCTCCAGTAGGACTATATAAGGGACCCTGAAAGTGCACTGGTACAGTGCAGGAAGACAGTCCTGGAGGCAAATGTTGGGGAGAAAGAATAAAAGCAAGAACTTAAGGGGAAGTGGGCACACAGCAAACTGGATGCCTTTAGGGCTCCCATCTAGGCTTTGGAGAATGATTGAAGGAACCCAGGTAGATGGAGTTAGATTGTACCAGGACCATCTGAGTGTGAGCTGATGGTAAAGGAGCAGAGATAAAGTTTAAATACAGTGATAGAACAAATGACCACACCAGTGAAAAATGCTCCTAGTCCATAGGTGTTTCAATATAGATAATTGGCTGGGCACTCTAAGGCTTTTGCTTGTTGCCATAGTATCCAAGGAGATCCCAGAGTGCACCTTCTATTCCATCATGGAGGTAGCCAGGGCCAAAAGTTAGTGCCACAGAGCCACTGGATGCCATTAGGGGATGCCCAACGCACTCCTGGCCTCAGGACCCATTCTGTAGCAAATCAATCTGATGGTTGGAGAATAGTGATGACCTGGCGTAAGTTAGGAAGTAATCATCATTGTTCCCAGCATAAGAGAGCCTTTTGACTTAAGTGACCTTTGGTTAGAGTTATCCACATATATGTATCCCAGATTTGGAAATTACCATCCTGATATCTATGATTGTTCTCCCTTATCGTGGAGCTAGAACTCCTAGAGAGGGGCCAACATACCTTAGGACTTTTCTGGTTTCCCCTTTTATTATTTATGTCACCAAAACTCTATAAATGTAATCTAGGAAAGGTGTCAACCCGACTTTTACTGTGTACTTGTATACTATACATTCTATATCACCCATTGATATAAGCAAGAACAAGAAGAAATGAGCTAAACATTCTGGCATTTCTTGTCCTATTTTGATTTGCCTATTTGTTTTTACCTAGAAAATTTAAAATGAATGAGAATTTTATCCATTTGTGATACATAAGGTGGGTCTTCCTTCTGTCTAACTGGTTAAACTTTTCCCCAGAGAATGTGAATTACACCTTTGTTTATGACCTTATGGCACACAAGACAAATGTGATAGTTTTAATAGATGTCCCCCAATAGAATTTATTGTCTCCAGCATTCTGGCTGGAGGAAGTGTCACTTTGGCCTGGCCTCCTAGGGTCATGACACCCTTTCTAAATTGGATGCAAAATTCTAAGGATACATATGCAAAACAGCAGCCTAGCTGGAACCAAAGTCTGGCAATTCTGCCATTTTGTGAGTTACAATGTTACAGTGAGCTTGCTTGCTTCTGGCGGTGGGTTCTTGCTCTCTCTCTGCTTGCTTCTGTGAAAGGGGGCCAGCCTTTTCCTTAACTTCCCCTGGATCTGTTCGATAAATTCTTTCCTCCCCAAAATTGTGCCTGGTTTGGAGATTCATCCCAGCAGCATGTGGCTGACTATGACAACAAGATTCTACCTGTGTCCCTATAAAGCATTTAAGAGCCTGTAAACAGTTAAGAATCCTTAAATTTAGACATGATGTTCATCTTTGTTTAGCCTGAAAATTATTGTCCCTTATAAAAGGAAATTGATTTTAGGCAAAAATTGGTTCTCTGAGATTTATCTTATAATCTTTCCGTTTAACATGTGTGCAACTTAAACACTGTTGCAGTCAGCTTCTTGTTGCTGGCAGAAAAAAAACCCAACCAAAAGCAGCTTAAGGGAGGAAATGGTTTATTTTAGTGTCAGACTTGAAGGGAGGCTCCATCATGGCAGGGAAAATGATGGCATGAGCAGAGGCTGGACATCACCTCATGGCGAACATCAGATGGACAACAGCAACAGGAGAGTGTGGCAAACAAAGAAACCAACCAAAAGCAGCTTGTGGAGGAAAGGGCTTACAGGCTTAAGGCAAACTCCATGATGGCACGGTAAACAATGACACAAGTAGAGGCTGGACATCACCTCCTGGCCAACATCAGGTGGACAACAGCAACAGCAGTGTGACAAACACTGGCAAATGGGAAGCTGTCTATAACAGCCATAAACCTGTCCCCAACCACACACCTCTAACAAGATCCCAATTCCAAAACTGCCATCAGCTGGGGATCAAGCATTCAGAACACATGTTTATGAGGGACACCTGAATCAAACCACTACAACCATCTTTCTCATAGGACTATTAAGAGAAACCACACCTAATTGATTTATCTCATTATTAATTGATAGAAGTAAACTCATTGGTATAATTCAGTAGCAAAGACTCAACCATTCTATTTTTGGAAATCTACATAGAAACATCCTTAGAAGAAAAACTTAGAACTAAACATTTTTAACATGAATATTTAAAGTTTATAAAGTTCCCTTTTTGAAAGTCTTTTCTGTATCCCTGTTTATTTCTGGTAGATTTAATAGGCCATCCAAATAATATTTGAGACATCCCTTTATTTTCTGATTATACATTTTACTCTGAGTGTTTAAGACTGAGCAGGTAGCCAAAATTAATCAATGATGTACTTTGAAGGTCACCAATGGCTCTCCAAAGGAGACTATAGGGCCCTGGGAGGAGCACTATGGCTTCTCCAGTACCAGTGTTATCTCTAGGATGGAGTCAGGGCTGTGCTGACCAAGTGGCCTTCCCTGGAAGGAACCCTGGAGGACTGAGTTCTCCTCAGTTCTGATGCTCCTGTTTCAGACTGTATGCCAATTTATTTATTTCTGGGTCTCCATGCAAGTTACCACAGGGCAAAACATGTTATAAGTGTCCAGTCATCTCCAGTACCCTTATGACCTAGGAGCAGGGGACAAAATATTAGCCTTTTCAGCTCCAATAATTCCACTGGCTTTGGCTTCTACATAGGTTATTAAAACACTTGGAAAGGAAGTAATACCAACTTTGAAGAGTGTATAAACATAGCATATCTGATTAGTGAAACATATCTAATTAAAGAATGACACAAACACAAGTCATTTTGTTTAACCTTTAAGTTTAATTGACCTGTGGCAGTGTAGGCCATATCTGGAGCATAGAAAGCAGGTATTTTCTATCCTTTAAATATCTAAAGACTATAAATACAGGCATAACATGCTGACAGTCCTGAAAACAACTTTTTTTTGTCCACAAATTTAAACCAATTAATTTAACTTAAAAACTATTGTCAGGAAAAGACAAGTAAGACAGTATTACTGTCTTGGCACCTGTGTTTGAAAACATCTTTGGTTAGCTTAGATACCTGTGTGGGTATCAATTACTCAGAGAAGGTTGGAAATAGCCTGTAAGCCAAGCTGGAAATCATTTTTTCTTAGTTGAAGATCATTTGTTTGAGCATGAGCCTCTATCCTGAAGCAGGGAATATGTCTTAAAAGTTAATTTACTTATAAGCAAACTTGAGATACCAGAAAAGAGACAGTTACTTAAACAAAAATCTTGATTAAAACTATTTGATTACGCATAATAAAGCAGAATCTGGTCACTGCTGAACTAAAATAGCTGAGCACAGATACAACCCCTAACAAATCTGTTTTGAAAGAGAAAATATTGTAGAACAATGTTCTTAGCTTAATCTCAGAAAGCAATTTATTTGATGTACATTAAAAATTTTGATTAAAGCTGGGGACCATCTAACCCTACCAACTGACCGTAGGCCGATACCTGAGATTCTGGCAAGAGAGGAGCCACCACAGTCATACCGTGGAGGATCCATATGGAATCCCACAGAGAAGGACGGGAGGAACGAGGGACCCACAGCCATAGACATTCAATCTACACAGGATAAGCCAGTGAGACAGAAACCAATGATCTTTGACACAAAGACCCCTAAACTCAGAACCTTAAAGCAGCCTTAATACTCATCCACCATGACTCAGGGAACTATGCGGAAGAGGGGGCGGAAAGATTGTAAGAGCTGTGGTGGGGGAGACTATCCAGAGGCATGGCACCCTTCAGTAACAACATACTTGCGCCAGGAGGACCGGGCTGAGTACTAGGCTATCCAGGGTCCCCTGCCACAAGGACTGATCCAGACAGCCCACTGAGGAGGATATCCAGCTGATTGGGGATGGGGATGGGGGCATTAGGGAACTGGTTTTAACAACTCATTGTTTGCCCACTGAATAATGTAACTCATTATGGACAATAAATATATATTTAAGACTTAAAAAAAAAACCCAGGGCATTTCAGCTGGGCGTGGTGGCGCACAACTTAATTCCAGCTCCTGGGAAGCAGACATGGAGGATTGCCTTGAGTTTAAGGCCAACCTGAGACTACATAATAAATCCCAGGTCAGCCTGGGCTAGAGCAAGACCCTGATCAATGGGACATTGATCTCAACAGAGAATTAACAAAGGAGGAGACACAAATGACCAATTCTCACTTAAGAAAGTGTTCATCATCATTAATCATCAGGGAAATGTAAATCAAAACTACAATGAGATTCCATCTCACTCCAGTCAGAATAGCAATCATCAAAAAAAACTGAACAACAATAGTTGCTGGTGAGGATAGGAGGGGAGAAAGGAACCCTCATTCACTGCTGGTGGGATTACAAACTTGTCCAAACACTACAGAAAGCAATGTGGAGACTCCTAAATAGAATGGACATAGAGCTACCAATGGACCCAGCTATCCCTCTACTAGGCATCTATCCTCAAGAGGTCACACCTCATCACAGAGACATTTGCTCAACCATGTTTATTGTAGCTCAATTCATAACTGTCAAGAATTGGAATCAACCCAAATGTCCCATCCCTGGATGAATGGATATCAAAGTTGTGGTAACACAACGGAATTCTATGATGCAGAAAGGAAAAATAACATAATGAAATTTAAAGAAAAGTGGACACACTTGGAGCAGATATTACTTAGTGAACTCACAAAAGAACAACTAGTCAAATGTCGTATATTCTCCCTCATATGCAGTTGCTAACTCTAAGCTAACCTGACAGGGGAGATGAGAGGCTGTGAAAGAGGTGGAAGGAATGGGGAGGGTGAGGAAAGAGGGACTTATACATTAAGCTAAATCAATAATAAGTTGAACTCATAAAATCCTTACTTTCATACAGTTAGCTCGTAAGGAAGAAATGGGCATCACCTGGTAAGAGGGGCAATGAATAGAATGGGAAGAAGCCAAATCCCATGAAACATAGATCAGACCTGCAATTCCCAGTCCCAGTCATATGTTCCTTCCCACACTGAGCTGCTGATCAAAGTGACCTACAAGGTCCCTAAAACTAGACAGGATTCTGTCAAAGCTCTTGAATACCCACCCCAGGCCAAAGGTAATATCCTATTGCTGAAGAAACCACAGAAAGTCATCAAACAACACTGGGAGACCCCGTGGAATCCAGAATGGTAACCAATCCCCAGAGGGTAGCAAGTACAGTGCTGGAAGGCGCTGCATAAGCTGCCAGGGGAAATTGGTCAATGATACTTGGAGAAAGCAGAAACCACTGATACATAAAATGCAGATTGTTACCATAAGAAGGCTGAACACACTCTCCTCTGGAAGAAAACAATAAGCCAAGAAGAGATCACTTGTGCAATAGAGGCACCAAAACCGGGGGGGGGGGGGGGTAATAAACAGCTTTCAAATTGGCCAAGAAATCCTCTCAGTGACTAGGAACCCTTAACTGGAAGTAGGACCTAGCCCAAAACCCTATGGAAACCAAAAACCTGGACTCCAAGGAGAAATTCCCTTTACCAGAGAACTACAGAGAGGCTAATCCCAACAGAATCTTGTCAAATTAGAAATATGTATCTCATTTAACCTATACTGATCTCACTCTCCGATGGAGACTCTGTTTATATTTTGCAGAAGGCAGTGAGAGAGCCGTGGTCATGCCAACCCCACCAAAGAGCCACAGGCAGATGGCTGACACCCTAGCAAGAGATGAACTTCCCCAGGCCTATCATATGGACCCTAAATGATACCCTTGAGAGAGTGATGGGGTAAATGAGAGACCTATAACCACAGCCAATCAGTCAACCTAGGATAAGTCAATTGGACAAATACGGATTTCCAACACATCCCAAAGCAGAAGTACAGAGTATCTCAAGATCTCAATAATAAAGCAGACTTAAAACTCCCCCACCATGACTCAGGGAACTGAGCAGAAGAAGGGGCGGAAAGAATGTAAGAGCAATGGTGGGGGAGAATATGCAGAGACTTTACCCCCCTCAGCAACAACACACAAAGGGGGAGGGCCTTGGCTGACTACTGGGCTACCCATAACCCCACAACCCACAGGTTGATCCCCACTGAGGAGGTTACCCAGTGTGTTGGGGACAGGGAAGAGGGAAATGAGATACCAATGCAATATTTGCCCATACAATGTATCTAATTTTGAATAATAAAGATATATATATATATATATATATATATATATATATATATATATATATATATATAGTAGTTTTGAATAAATGTCCCCCAAAAGAATTAAGGGTTTATTAAAATTGTAAATTGTCTCCAGCCAGTTCAGGCTGGAGGAAGTGTGTCACCTTGGCCAGATCCTAGGGTTCAGCCCTAAGGTATTTCTGGGGTGGGTCTGGAATTTTAGCTATACATATGCAAAAAGCAGTCTGAGCTCAAGCCTGGAGTTCCTTTTGTTAGTTGGGAGTGTGCTTGCTTGTGGTGCTGGTGGTAGGCTTCTGTCTCTGTCTCTGCTTGCTTCTGTGAAAGGGGGCCACATTTCCCTTAACTTTTTCCCCTGGATCTGTTCAATAAATATTTTCCTTCCATAATCGTGCGTGGTTTGGAGATTCATCCCAGCGGCGTGTGGCTAACTATGACAATATATTTTTTAAAAAAAGAAATAAAGGCAAAACATGCTGAATTCTAATGTTATACTTGTCTGCACCTTCCATTAGTCCTGTGACATCTTCAAACACCAAATGTCATTTCTGTGCCTCACTCCACCCCAACCCAACCCAGGCCCTGGCAAAAAAAGGCCCCCTCAGAATGTCTGTTGAGTAAGTGAGTCGCCCAACCATGGTGGGCTTCTCCAAAAGAGAACATGAATGAGAGTACTGAGGACATGCAGGTGGGAAGCTAGCCTCTTCGGGATGAATGCTGGTGTGCTTGGCAGAGCAGGATGAACATGGAGAAAGAGTTTTAAGTAAGAGGGCTAAAAACTTGAATGGGTTTGTGCTGAGTGCTTATTTTGCTCACAAAAAAAGAGGAAAAGGGGGACACTGGATTTTATTGTTATCTCTCAGTAAATGACTTCATATTTTTTAGGGTATATTAAATTCAAATTAATTACTGACTGCTTGGAACAGTGGTGTATTTATTAAATTATCCCTTCTTCTTGGCACTTTGGATTGCCTCATGGGAAATGAATAATGCAAGATTGCTTCAACAAACTTAAGAGGTGATTTAATATATGAACCATACTGTGATAATGGAGTTATCTATGATATAGATCCCTGAGTCATAAAATGAATGATTTCTGAAACTTTAAAATGACCTGAGCATCCTAAATTAGTTTGAAGCCCTGTATTTATGGTTGCCGGTTTTAGCATTAACTAAACAGCAGCTTCAAACTAACCTGTCATCAGAGAGCACACCAGAATAAGGCAAAAAACAAAGGAATGACATTGGAAGGCAAAACCAAAATAAAGGAATACCAGTGTCACAGAATCAAGTGCTGCGCTACAAGGGCAGAGCTTTGCTGCCACCAAGAGGGCACTAGGCATTCTTTCAGAAAAGTATCAGCAATGAGCAAAACCCATCGCAACCCTAAAATAATGGTTATTAGTTTTCATTTTGTTCAAGTCTTTCAACTTCTTTTCAACCTGAACCTTAATTTAAGAAACTACAACTTTGTCTTCAGTTTTCCCTTATGTCATCATCTTTGGACACAGAAATAACTTTAAACTCAAGGTGGTATCAACACTAAGGAGAACAGAAATCCCTTTTCCAGTTTTAAACATATATGTACAATTTACATATGTATGAGGGGCACACTATGCAGCATCTCTTGCCACTGCAAACAAACGATAGCTACATGTGTCATTTTTTTTTGGGTGGGGCTTCCGGCTTTACATCAGAGGCTGTGAAATTGAACTAGGGCTGGCAGGCTTATAAGCAAGGGCCTTTAAATGACTGAGCCATCTTCCCAGTCCCATTTCCAACTTAAGGTATGTTGCTTTCTACTATATGAGTTAGTCTTCTACCCTATGCTGGCAAAAAGGGAAATGGAATCTGTCATTTGGAAGGTTTTAAAACAAATACTAAATCTGACTCATGTTAAATAATGGTATTTTTTTCTTCTCAAACAAACAGGTCCTAAATCTGGATTTTTTTTTAGATTTTTTTTTTTGAGGTAGGGTTTTACTCTAGTCCAGGCTGTGGTGCCAGGTTCACCTTAAACTCACAGCAATTTTCCTGCCTCTGTCTTCCAAGTGCTGGGATTAATCATGTGCACTATTTTATGATTCTCTGAAACCCATGTTCTCCAGTCCTCCTTTGGCCATTGGCAGATATGAAGAGAAGGTAAATTATGTCTATTGCTATTGTTTCAATCTGGAATGTCTCCCAAAATGTGTATGTTAAAGAGTTGGTCACCAGAATATAATCAGGAAAGCTGTAGCATTTTTAAGAAGAGCCTAGTTGGAGCTGTTTAGGTCATTGAGGATATGCTCCTGAAGGCACTGCGGGATCTTGGCTCTCTTTCTGTTTCTTTTCTGGCTCTGAGATGAGCAGTTTTGCTGTGCTCCACACAACTGCCATAGGCTACCTCACTACAGGCTCAACAGTAACAGGGCCAATGAGTCATGAGCTGTGTGATCTGCGACATCTTGAATAAAAATAAACCCTTTGTTTTTATGAATTGATCGTCTCAGGTATTTGTTATAATGCCTAAGAGCTGACTGACATAGAAATTTAGCATCAAGAAGTGAGGTCATTGCCAGTACTGTAAAACAGTCAATGCCAAGAAGCCTTTGGAATTGGTTTTCAGGAGAAATCTAGAAAACTTTAGAGGAGTAACCTAGAGAGAAGCAGAGCTTAACGAGTGGTTCTGGTAAAGGCTCAGAAAATGAGAAAATGGAGAGAAATGTGGACGGCAACATTATGCTGATGAGGTTTCTGATGAAAATAAACCAATCAGTGACAGGAGACTCCGATGTACCCATAATCTCTCTCTCTCTCTCTCTCTCTCTCTCTCTCTCTCTCTCTCTCTCTCTCTCTCTCTCTCTGTCTCTCGCATAAATAAATAAATAAATAAAAACAGTCCAGAGAGTCTAATAAGACCACTGAATAAATTTCTGGAAATGATATTTGAAGGGAAGTAATCAGGCTCCAGTCTCTACAGGCAACTAAATAAATAAATTATTTATTTGCAACTTTAGACACATGTACCACTTTGTATAACTGTTTTTTGTTTTTGTTTTTCGAGGTAGGGCCTCACTCTAGTCCAGGCTGACCTGGAATTCACTATGTAGTCTCAGGGTGACCTTGAACTCATAGCAATCCTCCTACCTAAATGCTGGGATTAAAGGCGTGCGCCACCACGCCCGGCTTTTGTGTGTGTGTGTGTGTGTGTGTGTGTGTGTGTGTGTGTGTGTGTGTGTGTAACTGTCGTTTTGTAAATACTAGGTTATTAAACCAGGGCCATCAGGCTTTGCAAACAAGCACCTTTAACCACTATATGTAGATAGTAGCATGGAGAGATATTCATGATATGCTAACTGTAAAAGAATACTGTTCAGGGCTGGAGAGATTGCTAAGCGGTTAAGGCACTTGCTTCCAGTGCCTAAGGGCCCGGGTTCAATTCCCCAGGACCCACATAAGCCAGACCTACAAGGTGGTGGCCCTGGTTCTCTCTCTCTCTCTCTCTCTCTCTCTCTCTCTCTCTCTCTCTCTCTCTCTCTCTCTCTCTCTGTATCTGTCTGCTTGAAAATAAATAAAATATTTTAAAAAAAGAATACTGTTCAACAGCATTTATTGTAAAACATCAATTTTATACTGTTGTGTATTTCATATCTTAACGATACTCTTCAAATTTCATCAAAAATATACATATATATCACATGCTTATAAATAGGTAACATCTGCTATCTACAAATGCCTATCCATCTACTAAGGCATGGGAGGATGAATTCATATCAAATTTTTATTCATGGTTATGTCTGGTAGTAGGTTGCCTTTAAAAAAAACTTTTAGGGCTGAAGAGATGGCTTAGTGGTTAAAGCATTTGCCTGCAAAGCAGAAGGACCCGAGTTCAATTCCCCAGGACCCAGATGCACAAGGTGGTGCATGTATCTGTAGTTCTTTTGCAGTGGCTGGAGGCCCTGGCGTGTCCATTCACTCTCTCTCTGCCTGTTTTTCTCAAATAAATAAATAAATATTTTTAAAAACTTTTTAGCTGAACAAATGCACATTCCTTTTTCTGGCACAACAAACTAGAAGCTGGAAGTCAGTCAGTCACTGACATGCAATCTTTCTGCCAGATGGAGCAGTCAGATCAATGACATTCATATAAACATAACTGTAAGCATACTGTCTCTGCGTGGAGTCATTTTCAGAATTCATACAAGGAAGATATACAAACAGACCCATGATGGTAAGACGTTTCCCTTTTATCTTTTCTAATGCATCTAATTCTCTGAGATGATGTTTGAGAAATATCTATGTATTGCTAAAGGAGATAGTAAAAGCTCTTCTTCCCAGCAACCAGAAAATGTCCTCTACCCAGGTCATGTATGGTTAAAAATAATTTTAAAAAATCAATGAAAATAATATAAACAAAGCAACATGCCACTTGAGAAGTAAACTCATCTTTATCTATTAAGCTCACACATAAGGTTTGATATGCAGAGGGACAGCACTGGGTTACACAAAGACACACTAAGCATCAGTAATAAGGAAATTGTTTGGAAAGCATGTAATGCTTGAGAGTCAAAAGAAAATTAAGTATTATAGGTAAAATCAAACTTTATTGGACTTCCTTTTCCTTATTAGTGATTTGATAGTGTTTTTAGTCTGAATTACACAATACTTTTATTGCCTAGGCATTCTTAATTCTTTTTATTTTTTTCGAGGTAGGGTCTCGCTCTAGTCCAGGCTGACCTGGAAGTCACTATGTAGTCTCAGGGTGGCTTTGAACTCACAGTGATCCTCCTACCTCTGCCACCTGAGTGCTGGGATTAAAGATGTGCGCCACCACGCCCAGCTAGGCATTCTTAATTCTTATTTGAATTCTATTGAGAAAATATGTTATGAAGTTTGGTTTGTTTTAATATCAACCAAAATGTTAAAGTCAGAACCTATGATTTCATTAAAAAAGACATAATCAATCATATCCATGTTATCCTATTAAAATAACTTAAGTAATTTTCTAACTTCTGCAGTAACTTTGGCACAACAATGGTTCATATATAAACACTTAATGATTTAATGAATGAAGGCATTTTATAAACTTCACCCAAAATAAATGTTTAACAAGGGCAAGGAACAGCTCTCATTTTTTGAAGTTTCAGAGAACTTTACTATTGCATGTCTTTGTGTGTGTGTGTGTGTGTGTGTGTGTGTGTGTGTGTGTGCACGTATGCACATGTAAGCACAGGCATTTGGAGGGCAGAAGACAACTTCAGATGATTCTCAGGCACTGTTCAACTTTTCTTGAGGCAGACCTCACTAGCTTGGTACCAAGAAGGTTAGACTGGCTGGCCAGTGATCCCCAGGGATCTACCTATCTCTGCTTCCTCAGTACTGGGATTACAAGTGATTCTCACCATGCTTGACTTTTTTTTTTTTTTTTTTTTTTAAGTAGAGTTTGAGGATTGTGCTCAGGTCCTCAAGCTTTCAGGGCAAGTGTTTTATCAACTGAGCTATATAACTCCATCCATTTATACCTTCTTAAAATGATGGTTTGTTAACAGTTAAGTGTCAAGTCTCTCCAAAAATAATAGGAAGGTCCTCTCAAGATATATTTTGAGGGATTCAGATTAATTGGGAATTCTGACTTACCTCATGAGTGACAATGCCAATGATAACAATGACAGTATCTATTAGACAGGAAAACTTTCTAGACATTAAGAACTTTTGTATATCATCTTAATTATAGTAATAAAATAAATTAATTTTATTATTATTTGAAAACTCAAGCTCTGAGTATTTAATTTGCCCAGGGTCATAAGCAAGGCTGAAGTTAGAACAGAATCTGTCTGAGCCCATTGTCTGTGACTTAACTATTATGTTTAACTGAGGCAGGGAAATCCTGTATTAGGTTTGTTGCTCATAAACAAGGTAATTTTTTTTTTTTGAGGTAGGGTCTCACTCTAGTCCAGGCTGATCTGGAATTCACTATGTAGTCTCAGTGTGGCCTTGAACTCACAGAACCTCCTACCTCTGCCTCGCAAATGTTAGGATTAAAGACATGTGCCACCATGCCTGGCTTTCATTTTATTTTATTTATTTTACAAGGTAATTATTACTTTTAAGAACAGAATGTAATCTTTGGGTTATTTTCAGCAACTCTGTAGCAATTATCTTGCTGTTACCAGATGGCTAATGCTATATTGATAGATTGATATACAATTCAAAAAGGTAATTATAATTGAATTCTAAAGTATCATACAAATTTCCAGCTATTAAGAAAAGATATGCAAACTGAAATATAGCAGTTTCTTTTTTTAGCATATTATAGAAGCTTTTAAATAACTCAATCATATGTTTAGCTACCTATAGGAATGTTATAGTGGTAGGAGGTATTTTAAGAAAAATGCTCACTTTATTTTGACAGAATATAGGCTTTTTCTCTCACATCATCTAACTCATATGAATGAAAGCATCTTTTATGTTATCATGATGCTAACGGATTTCAAGAAAAATAAGCGAATTCTAAATAAACAATAATAAAAAAGATGAGAGGGAGGGAGAGGATCAGAGTTGCTCAGTGCTGAAGAATCTAGAATGTGTCACATGCTGTGAGTTGAATGACTCCAAGTTCTAAGACAGAGAGCTGAGGTAGTCTGATAACTTAGAATGGAAATGGACTTACCTTTAGAAGAGCCAAGGCTACATGAAAGATTATGTTCAAACCCTAAGATAGAAAAAAAGAAAGTGAGAATCAACAGGGTAATAGCTATCTTATTTTACTATTTTCTCAAGATTTTATACATCATTAATAAAATTCTCATATTTTCATCTTTCCATGCACTATTATCACATGATGTGAAATATTCCTTACAGACTCTTGTGTTTGTGCAATGGTCCCCAGGTGGTGGCGCTGTTCTGGAATGTTGTTGAACCTTTAGGACATGGAGACTAGCCAGCTAGTAGCTGTAGAGCCACAGAGGCAGAACTTGAGTGTTCTGGGACAGTTCCAGTCAAAGCTCTGTTGGTTCACCTGCTGAGGTGTGAGCAGACACACATACTCCTGCTGCCATGCACTGTGTGCCCTGATGAACTGATGGCCTTCCCCTTACACTCTGAACCCAAAATGACTTAAGTCACTTCTATCAGGTATTTTGTCACAGTGATAAGAAAAGTAACTAATAACAATACTAATTAAAACACAGATTTTTTTTAAAAGTTATTTCCCTTCTCTGGATACTTTTTAAAAATTGTAGGAATTACTTAACACATAAAATTATTGTCTCTTATTATGAGTTTTCTTCTATCCATTTGTGGGTTGTTTCCCTGTGTCTACGACTTACAAAAAGGCAAACTTGCTCAAGATAGCAAAATGATACAGGCATTTAAAATATTAATTGAAACCCCTAATCCTAGTCCAGATTAGGGATATCTGGGTGACACTGTTACATGGCCAGAGGCAGATCAAACTAAACAACAGATACTCCTAATGAGTGGAGAAGAAGACACAGGATATCTACCTCTGCTCTCAGTGCTCTGCTGCTGCAGTGTTTGTCTTCAACTATTTGGACAAATACAGGTGGGAATTAAGGACTACCTGACAAACCTCCTTTTCCCTTATTTCAGGGAAGCTATAGCAATACTTCATTATAGATGAGCTAGCTCTGGAGGAGCCATATTAGATTTGAAGTTGAACTCTGAGCAATTAAATTCAAAGTGCTATGGAATATGTGTTCAATGTAACAGAATTAGAAATGACGTTTCCATGGAATGTGCTCGGTTCTTGTCATCAAATCATCATTTTTGTTCTTGTTTTTTAGCCTACGTTCAAAATGTAAGGCCCTCTTATCTCTAGCTCCCTCATGCACATCAAGTTCTGGTCTTTCCCTTAAGCCGGTTGCTTCCTCACTCCTCTCTTTCCCAATCCTTTCGTGGTGTTCATTTGAAACTCCACTGGGTGTTCGACCAGCTTGGCTATCATTATCAAGTTCAGTGTAAAACATTCTCCTATCTCCCTATTTTTATAGCAAAAGAAATTCCATCAATTCTCATTATATATATATTATACTTAGTAGGTCTTAAAAATTAAATTAAATTAAAAATTAAATTAAAGACTAGAAAATTTGAGGTATTATTAAGAATAAAATACCAAACAAGTATGTTGTCATAACTACTTGTTATTTACAATATTGGCTCTAGCTACTATGTTAGTACAAGAGGCAAATAATAAATGAGAGCAGTCATCTATGAAATATTTTAATATTATATTTTATTTATTTATCTACAAGGAGAAAGAGGAGAGGCAGACAGAAAGACAGACAGATAGACAGACAGAGAGAAAACAAAAGTGCACCAGGGCCTCCTGCCACCGCAAATGTACCTCAGATACATGTGCCACTTTGTGCATCTGGCTTTACATGAGTACTGGGGAATTGAACCTAGGCCATCAGGCTTTCCACTCAAGCGCCTTTAACCACTGAGCCATGTCTCCAGCCCCAATGAAATATTTTCAATGTGACAAGATCTGAGGTAAGTACATGAACAACATGTCATTATTTCATCCCATAACAATCAACCCTGAACTTGATTTTTCCACAAAAAGAAACTGAGATTCATGGAATGAGCTAGGATTGGTAGTACATGCTTGTAAGTCAAGTTCCTAGGAGATTGAAGCAGGAGGATGGGTAGTTTAAAGACAGATTGGAGTAAATAGTGTTAAAAAAAGAAACAGTTTCATAGAATTCCATGTGGATTTTCTAGTCATAGAATTCATAAGTAGAGATGTAGCATGTTAGCCTAAGAAGGCTGACTCTAAAAGTCATAGTCTAAATCACTAAGTCAGAGAAGATGCTTCACAGCTTAGAGGTCCATGTGTTAAAGGCATGTTCCCAAAGAAAACACAACTGGGAGGCAGTGGAGCCTTTAGGAGTTGGGGTCTAGTGTGACGTCTTTATGTCAATGGGGCTGCCCTTAAAAATGACTGTGGGACCCTGGCCTCTTCCTCTCTCTTTAGTTCTACCATAGGTTTAAAGCAATGGAGGTAACCAATCATAGAGTAAAATTCCCAAAACTGTGAATCAAATAAACCTTTTGGTTTTACAAGTTTATTATATCTGATATTTGTTATAGCAGTGGAAAGTTAAGAATATGATTAAGGCTGGGCATGGTGGTGCACACCTTTAATCCCAGCACTTGGGAGGTAGAAGGATTGCTGTGAGTTCAAGGGTTGCCTGGGACTACATAGTGAATTCCAGGTCATCCTGGGTTAGAGTGAAACCCTACCTTGAAAACAAACAAACAAAAACACCCCAAACAAACAAATAAACAAAACCCCCAACCAAACAAAAAGAATGTGATTAAATAAATCTATCCTTTGGTTATTAGTTAATGTCCACAAGTTCCTATGGGATTAAAGTGATGCCTTCCATTTAAAGTCAGGTAAGGGCTGGAGAGATGGCTCAGCCATTGAAGGCACCTGCTTGCAAGGCCTGATGGCCTGAGGTTCGATTCCTCAGTACCCACATGGAGCCAGACTCACAAAGTGGCACATGCATCTGGAATTCATTTCCAGTGGCAGGCAGCCCGATTCTCCCTCTCACCTCTCTCTCCCTCCCTCTGCTTATAGATAAATAATAAATAAAAATGTTTTTAAAATAAAGACAGGTAAAATTTCAGAGCAGAGAGCAGAAAAAGAAAATAGGTGAATTCTATCGAGGCCAGATTTTTATTTGTCTCCATTCTGAAAGCACTCATAAAAAGTAGCAGACTGCTTGCAGGATATGAGGCAATAAAAACCCACCTGCTGTGGAAAGAAAGGGTCACCACCTTCCTCCAATGACAGCAGATTGAGATCAGCCTGTGTACATGAAGAAATGGTTCCTTAACTGATTTGGACACTGCTGTTTCATAATTCAATCACCTTCTGGCAGCATCTTTGCCTTAAGAACACCTGCAGGTAATTGCCCAAAATTGAATAATTGCTCTAAAGTGCAGATCATGGTGTTCCTGGGTAGGCTAACAATTGAGCACCCACAATCCTGCATAAAATAAAGGCTGACAGGAGAGCACTCACTGAAACAAAGATGCTGAACATTTGACTGTGATGAGCAGGCAATCGTGGGTTCAGAAAGCTGACAGACTGTGTGAGAAGCTGTCAAAAATTATGCTGACAGCACTGAGCACAGATGCTGAAAATGTAATGTCAAAAATGGCCAAATATGCATCTGCACCTGTGTCCTTAGGGATCAAAACAAAAGGGGCCAAGATAAATGAAACAGGCCACACACAAAGCCAGAGGAAGTGATGCTGCTTTTCTGACCCATCTAAATCAGGAGGTAAAGAGGCAGTGGCAATGAGCAAATTAAGCAGCACTTAAAAAGCATAGCAAATGAGGTGTGCATTGGGTGTTTGCTAAATGCTCATGGTTACTATTAGGTTCATGTATTCATTACCACTATTTCAGCATTTTGTGTTTTTATTTTCTACTTTGTACCCTCTACAATTCTATTATATGTGTTATTGTTACCATTTTAGAGACAAGAAAACGGAACTTGAAAGACATCATAGTTACTAAGTTAGGATTAGAATTTGGGTCTGCCACACCAACCCAAATTTTTTCAGCAATTTTATCTCAAATGCTTATTTGGTGAGACTTCTAGCAGATATATGTGATAGATTAACAATGGTTACAATTCTTTGATATTTGACCCATTGAGAGAGGAAGGGTTTCTGTCCTTGCTGAATGTGGGCAGGAATGCTACCAGTCTGATGATGGAATGTGGTGGAGGTGACACCAGGACATCTTCTGGACCCAGGGCTTATGAGACCAACAGCTTCCATGTGCGTCTCTTGGAGTGATCACTCTTGAAAGCCAGCCAAGATGTAAGAAGCACAAGTACACTTAGACCTCATGTTCTAAGAAGCCAAACAATGATGCTACCACTGTAATGAAGAAAGACCAAGGATGACCAAGGTGCTGATATGAGAGTGAAGTCACCTTGGAAGTGAATTTGGTGATTTAGTTCATGCCATGTAGACAAAGATCAACCATATAGCGGAACCCTTCCTAAATCCCCGATTTATGAAATCATCAACAAAATAAATGATTTGAACTTTAAAATTTTCTTAGGAAATAATTTTTTAAAATATTTACTTATTTACAAGGAGAGACAGAAAGAGCAAGAGAGAGTGAGAGAGAGAAGGAGTGAGAGAATGGGCACACTAGGGTCTCTTGTCACTGCAAACAAACTCCAGATGCATGAGCCATTTATGCATCTGGCTTTACACAGGTGTTGGGGAATCAAACCCAAGCTGGCAAGCAAGTACCTTTAAACACTGAGCCATCTCCCCAGCCCTGACACATTTTTTTACTTTAAAAATATTCGGAAAAAGAAACAGTTCTGAACATTTTTGCATACCTGTTACTCAGTTTCCCAAAATATTAACATCTCATATAAGCAGACCATAAACAATGATCAAACCAAGAAATTACTTTTAAAAATTTGTCAAATGTCCTGCTAATGTCATTTTTTCTGGTCTGGGATATAATTCTAGATCTTACTTTGAAGCTAGTTTCTGCCTACCTAGTCTATGTAGGACTATTTTCAGTCTCTTTCATGGTCATGATATTTTTTGAAGAGTACTGGTCTGTTTTGTCTTGCAGGATATTGTTGAATTCTACTTATCTGATGTATTTATATTATTAAATTTGAATCATGTATTTTGGGGACAAACATCACAGGAGATACTACGCCCTTCTCAGTACATACCATTAGGAGGCTAAATAACATCAACATGTCTCACCATCAAATCACAGCTTTACAGCACTCAGTTCTGGCTGGCTTTGTTAAGTACAACAAGCAACAATAACCAGAAGAGAATTTTGTTTGGTTATCTTCAATCAATTTATCCAATATATGATCAGTATAATAGTATACCTCTATTAGTAGTACTGCAAAAGGATTATTGTCATGTAAACACAAAGAAGCAAGTACTAGCAACTTTTAAATATATATCCAAATAGAAAAAAATATTTAGCATGTTAGCCAAGAGACTTATTTTATATGCTTCTCATATTTTAAGCTTTTTAAAGACTTTAATTTTTAGGATGACTGATATTTGATAGAGTAGCAATATACTAAGTATCAGTAATAAGGAATATTTGGGCTTGGGGGATTTTTCCAAAGATGTCCACTAGAGGTCAGGATTGTAGTACTCAAAGTCAAGCAACAATTTCATACACACACACTATATATTTACATATACATATAGTTTTGAAATACAAATATTTATAAATATATATATATATATATATATATATATTTAATAAAGAATTTCACAGACCCTTAGAATTGTTAAAAACTCAAGGCTCTAACCAGGCATGATAGCTCATGTCTATAATCCTAGTACTTGGAAGGCTGAGGTAGGAGGATCATCGTGAGTTTAAGGCCAGCCTAGGCTGCACAGTGAGTTCCAGGTCAGCCTAGACTACAGTTAAAAACGTCATTTAATGGCTAAGTCCTTCCTTATACCTAATAGTAATTTACTAATCCAATATAAACTATTCAAAAAGTCAGGCATCGTGGCTCACACTTACAAACCTAGCACTTGGCAGGCTAAGGAAGGAGGACTGCCATGAATACAAAGTCAGTGTGGTCTACAGAGTTCCAGGTCAGTTTGGGGAGATGGCTCAGAGAATAAAAGTGGTTTCCACACAACTCTGTGTACTGGATTTGGATCCCTATATGCCATGAGAAATCCAGAAGCTGAGGTGGGCCTCTGTAACCCAGTGTGCCTTCAGCAAGAAGACAGGCAGAGACGGGAGCATTTCCTGGAAGCACCTGAAAGTTGTAGAGCAACAAACAAGTAGAGACCCTGCCTCAAATGAGGTGAAAGGCAAGGACCAATCCAAAAGTTGTCTTCTGACCTTCACATGTATGCAGTGACACATGTGTGCCTGCACTCTCACACACAAACACACGCTAAATAAAATTTTAATAAATTAATAAAAATGTTTTTTTAAATAAAAAAATTGGGCTGGAGAGATTGCTCAGTGGTTAAGGTGCTTGCCTGCAAACCCCAACAACCAGAGTTCAAATAAATCCCCAGGTCCCACGTAAAGCCAGATGCACAAGGTGGAAGCTGTGGCATGCCTTCTCTCTCTCTCTCTCTCTCTCTCTCTCTCTCTCTCTCTCTCTCTCTCTCTCTCTCTCTCTCTCCTTGGAGACAAATAAATAAAATCCCTTCTGGATTATTTAACAACATATATTACCATCAATTCCCTCTTAAAATGAAAGTGAGCTCCTGGGCAACAACACTAAAATTTTGATAACTTTTCTTTCATCCTCTGCCCCAAATAGGAAAGGCTCACTTCTTTTTTCCAAATTTGAAAACTGGGGTATACTGTATCAAGCTTATTTGCCTAGAGAAACATAACCAATCACACATTAATATGGTCTTCAGAAAAAAAACAAAAACCAGGGGCTATTTTAAGTATTCTCAAAGCAGAAAACAGGCAAAACAGAATGCTCAAGAACTTACAGCAGCCTTTAAAGTCTTGAAGTAACAGTAAGTAGTTTTATTTGGAAATGAGTGATGCATCTATCAAGATGTTATGCCTAGACCAACATACTGGGAATCATATGAGTTGTCAATCTCACCCTGCCAGGGGTGAAGTCCTAAGGTCTGTGTCATGCTAAGGAACCAGTAGTGTATATATATGCAATATTTATCTTTAGGGACATTTTCTCTTTCTATTATCCTTACTCTGTTCCTTATTATTAGTGAAGTTTAACCACTAGGGACAGCAGAAACAGAAGTGATACAAGAGAAAAACTGGAAAAAGACTATGTGGGGAAAATGGAATTACATAAAGTCCCAAGGTTACATACCAATGTGTGATTCATCTTTTGTGTGTGTGTGTGTGTGTGTGTGTGTGTGTGTGTGTGTGTGTGTGTGTGTGTGTGTGGTGAAGTTCCATTGAACCCAGGACCCTGTGCATAACAGGCAACTGCTCTACCACTATATTTCTAGCCCACGTTTATTTTAATTACCAGTTTACAACAGCTCCCTTTTCTTCCACCTTCTGTTTCCTGCCACCTAAAAACACTAACAGTCTGATCCTTATAAAAATGCAGTTTAAACTTTAAGAATCATGATACATCCTGCAGACAGCCTGGGGAGACCACATTGCATGGTAAAGCTTAACTGCTACCAGCTGTATAGCACTTCATTATAAAGAACATCTGCATACATAGTTTCATTCAGTTGTAACAATGTCAAGTATGGAAGATATCATTAATACCTCTATTTTACAAAGACAACTAAACTATGCTACGTGATTTACTTGGATTCAGAAAATTAACACATGGAAGTTAGTGTAGGCTTGATCAGATCATTTGCCAGCAGCAAAAACCTATGTTTTGATCATTGGAAAGTTGTTTAAGACATATGTTATATTAAATTTTACAATTGTGTTCAGTGATTTGTCTGTGTCCATATGTATACACACTGGTATACAGATGGTCTTGTATTTTAATAAGAAGTTATTAATTGGTTAATTGAAAATCTACATGAAACACATGGATACCAATTAGACTTAATACGAATAGAAATATAAATGAAAGATTTGAACCGAGAGACCCAGCTGGAATCTGGAAGGAAGCCAGTTCCCAGATGGTTGGCCCATATAATGCTGGAATGTGCTACATGAGCTGCCAGGGGAAATTGGCCAACAATGTTGGGTGAAAGCAGGGGACACTGCTATATGACAGTGACCAGCATGACAAGATGTACACACCTGTGCAATAGTGACACTCAACCTAGCCCAGTAATCAAGGGTTCTCTGATTTGCTAAGAGACCTGCTCAGTGGCAAGGAACCCTTACCTGGA
This sequence comes from Zapus hudsonius, assembly GCA_004024765.1. Taxonomy (NCBI): domain Eukaryota; kingdom Metazoa; phylum Chordata; class Mammalia; order Rodentia; family Dipodidae; genus Zapus; species Zapus hudsonius. The sequence goes on from PVHP010000210.1 coordinate 104,173, forward strand.
ACTGGGATCCAAGCCAAATTCCTATAGAGACCAATAATCTGGACTCCAAAGGGAAGCTTTCACTGACTATGGGCCTAAAGAGAGGCTAAATCCATTATAATCTAACAAAATTATCAAAGCTTATCCCATTCAACCTATGCTGATCTCATTCTCCGTTGGAGAATCTGTTTTTACCTTTCAGAAGGCAGTGAGAACTGTGGGCAACCCAATTCTACCAACAAACCCAGAAATTATAGCTGACTCCCAGGAAGGAGATGAAACACCCCTCACACATCAGCTAGGGCCCAGATGAAACTACAGAGGAAGTGCCGAGATGAGCAAGAGTTCTGCTTCCACAGTGAGCCTGACAATCTATGCCAGGGTAGTGGAGACAGACACTGAGGATGCTCAAAATGTTCCAAAGCAGAAATCCAGAGGCTGCTTAGAGCTCAACATTAAGCAGACTTACAGACTTAAAATTCTCCCACCATGGCTCAGGGAACTTGGTGGAAGAGGGGGTGGAAAGATTGTAAGAGCGGGGGGGGGGGGAATCTCCAGAGGCAATGTTCCTCCCCCCTTAACTATCTGCTGTTCAAACAACTCATACCCCTCAATCCCATGGAGCATAGCAGAAATCCCGCTGAGGAGGGCCCTCAGTGGAATGGAGGCAGGAAGGAGGGAAATGGTGATACCAAGACATGACTTGTACATACAAAGTGTCTACTTATTAAAAAATAAAAACTATATATATATATATGTATATATATATATATGTGTGTGTGTGTGTGTGTGTGTGTGTGTGTGTGCTGGAGATGGAGCCCAGAGCTGCATCCACAACCCTGAATGTGTTAAAATATTGACAGATTAATAGATTAAAGCAACAAATTTTCAAATTCATTTTAGATTTTTCAGGTTGATTTTATGAAATCAGTAATAGAGATTTCAGACAATCAGATATCAATATAATTTTCTTTAAAAGTCTGCTGACAATAAGTATTTGCTCAGACACTAGAAATATGTCACCAAATTTTAGAGCAACTATATTTTACTTGATTCCTTTGAAACCCCAGGTCTTGCTAGAAAAGCCAACCATATACAGGCTTTTGAAACTAGTAATAGTTACTTAAATTTGAAGTTTTACTCAAACTAAGAATATTTTAAAACATAAAAGAAATTATGCAAATTCTAAATGTACCAAAATATTATGATATGCAGTTGATTTTCCTTGAATATGAACATTGGCAAGTCAATGAAAGTCTTATTTATATAGCTTCATGATGTTTTGGCATAGCAGATACAATGATTTAAGAACATACTTTTCCTAATTCTACTTATTCATTCATACATCAGGGATATAAGAAGTATACAAGCTCTGGCCAGTGAACTATTGTAATTATACACTCTACCCTCATTTTAGAAAGCAAAGGGAAAAGACCTGTTATATTTTAATTAAGTTATCTAATTTATGAGACAAACCATTTTCTGTTAGTAATTAGCTATTGTTGGAACAAGCCATCCATGGCTTTTTGTACTGAAGCATGGTAGTATGATAGCTACGGGGTACCGTTCATCCCATTCACACTAGTGTAACACTAAGACAGAAGATAAACCTTATTCTTTTATTAGGAACTAACCAAGAAGAAGGTATCCATCTAAAAGAGCCAGATAATTAACCACTCACACTGAAAGTTCTTTTCCAAGAAACCCTGTCCTCACATTAAGAAATGATATTAGAAATCACAAGTCGGCCTGCAAAAGAGAGGAGAACAAGTTCTTATTTAAAAAAAAAATAAAAGAATTTGTTCAGCTAATTGGTCTGAAACCTACTAAATGATCAAAAAAAAAAAAAAAACCACCTTACAAGAGGGAGTTACATAACAAAGCAAAAAGACCCAATTAGCAGAATACCCCATAGCAACAAGATAAATTTTTTAAAAAACAATTTTATGAAAAGGAACTAAAGTCCCATGAAATCGATCCCCATCTAAACGTATCCCCATCTAAGCCTATTACTAAGCAGTCTGGAAATTCACTGTAGCAAGCCATTGATACAATACTTTAAACCAAAAGCTTTAGAAGGACCCTATCAGAGTGTCATTTCTATTTCTAATTGGCTTGGGTTGGGCATGAGCATAGGCTGGACATCACCTCCTGGCCAACATCAGGTGGACAATAGCAACAGGAGATTGTGCCAAACACTGGCAAGGAGAAACTGGCTATAACACCCATAAGCCTGTCCGCAGCAACACATCTCCAAAAAGGTTCTCATTCCAAGAATGCCATCAGCTGGGGACCAAGCATTCAGAACACATAAGTTTATGGAGACACCTGAATCAAACCACCACAAGATCCATTGATAATAACATGAAGAACACTTGTTCCCAATGGCAAAGAGGATTTGTATCTGTTCAGTTCCCTGGCAGATACTGATCCAGTAAGTCCAAGAAAGGCAAAACCATCTTTTCTATGTTGTGACTTTCATACCATGCTGGAGATGCTTAACTACTGAGGGCAGCCTCAGAAACAGGATTTGATTTCAGTGTGTGTGTGTTATGGTGGAGTTTGATCTCAGAGCCTTGCTCATGTTAGGAATCTGTTTAACCATTCATCTAAACCCCCAGTCTGATCTCATTTTTAAAAACAAGTTATGAGAAGTCAAAGAAGAAGAAAGTATTACAAATATTAGCATAGGTCAAGTTAAGGAAGATCTTCTCTTGTCCTACTAGAAATCTCAGACACATCTAGTTCCAAAGTCTTTATTTTCAGCATAAGCCTGTTTTCCTACAATCTTTTCCATCTCAGTTTAACTGATGCCAACTGAATTCTTCTAGTTGCTTTAGTAAAAGAACTTTCTCTCACTACTCATAATCCATTCATCAGCAAATTTTGTGGGTTCTACTTAGTGAAATATATCCCAAATTCAACTACTTACTATCTCCATGGCTCCCACCCTACCAAGCCACCATCACCTCTTAACCAGGCTTATACAACAGCTTCCTGACCCCCTATTCTATCCCCTTAGCCCATTCTGCACACAACAGTCAGAGTATACCTTTTAAGACAGACAGCTGAGTACAGTGGCATATACATCCCACCTATTAAGGTGCCTGAGGCAGGAGGGCATGGGAGCCTTAGGCTAGCCTGGACAACATAGCAAAAGTAGAAGATAAGAAGAGGAGGCAGAGAGGGAAAGAGCAATGAGAGGGGAGATCAGTTTCTCTGCTCAAAGTTCTTCTTTTTTTCTGTTTATTTTTAAAACTTACATATAAACTTTATTATGTTAGAAGCTTGGACTGAATGATCTTAGTTTGAACCCTATTTAAGTTAAAAAATGAATGGAAATACTAGAGAGGGGTGGCAGGGGTGGAGGGAAGTGCATAGGGGAAGGTCAAAGTTAGGAAGAGCAGTCCTTCTTAGGTAGACTGGGAAAGGATTCACAAAGCAAAGATAATAGTCTGAACGTGGTTGAAGAATGAGCACAAACTGGCCCAGGAAAAGTGTAGGGGTCAAAGCAGTGCAGACAGAGTGCAGCATCCACAAAGGCAGAGAAATGAAGCCACCTGGGTTCTCAGAAGCCACATGTGATCAGCAAGGCTGAGACACAGGAAGTGCAGGTGAGGAATGAAACTGGAGAGGGAGGGAGGTGCTCCACTGGCTCTGCTTGATCTTACATCTTGCCATCTCTTGGTCCAAGTTATGAGTTCTAGAGGTTCCTGGGCAATAAAACAGACCTCTTTTTTCCCCTGAAGTCTGACTAACT
>PVHP010000210.1:108011-180040 GCA_004024765.1 Zapus hudsonius
CACACACACACACACACACACAGAGACAGACAGAGAGAGAATGTTAAGCATTACATGTCCTGACACATTATTATACTTAAGGTCCCAAATTGCACTTAGAATTTTTATGGGGATTTCAGCTATTTAGCTCAACGAACCTGCCACATATTTGGCTAAGTGTTTATCTATACATTTCTTGTTTAACTTCTTGAGAAAAACTATCCAGCTCTTTCTCAAACCCGAATGGTCAAATCAATAGCTCAGTCTTGAAAGAATGTGCTTGGGCCACTAGGAAACTGGAGGTAACTAGTCTCTTAGAAACAGACCAAAGGGCAGTAAATGTAAGAAATGCATAGAGAGCAGTTTATAGTTTTTCCTTCTAGAAACCAACAGAAGCTGATGAATTTAATCCTTGGCATTTGTTCCTTCAATGATGGGTGTGATTTAAAAAATGATTTCAACCAAACACAGATTAGTTGTAGTCAAGTTTGACATCAGCAGGCCTAGTAGTCTGTATGCGGACAAGATCTTGGGAGGTGTATCCATTCACACCTTTGGATGTCAAATTCCCTCCACAGGAAACAGAAATTGAAAATAAGCAGAGAATTTGAGAAAAATAAGCAGGAACCCAAATGCCCCCCCTGTTTCCGCATTTGCTGGCTTCATTGTGTGGATCTGTCTCACATCTAATGCTGCTGTCCCTTCAATGTAAACTCACTTGCTTTTGTTCTAGTCTCAAAGGAAATGGGAACATCTGGTCACAATTTTTATATCATTCAGGATGCTTTTGAAAGTATCCTTTTCAATGTTAAATATTCTTAATTCCTTCACTTTTCAAGGCTAAATATTCTTAAATTTTTCAATCTGTCCTCATGGGTATTAACTTTAAATTGTTTTCTTGTTTACCAATGAATTCTCCTCAAAACATTTATAAAACTTCTAACAATAAACAAATAAATTTTAAAAACTAGAGGGCATTCTATAGCATAGATCTGAATAGTACAGACTATTATTAAAGAACTACCTACTATACTCAGAAAATCAATTTGAAGTTCTAGCAGTAAATTTATTTTTTTAAGCTTGACAACAGCCATGGGTCTTAATGAGTAAGATCTTATTTTTTTTAAAGAGGTCAGTTTGGAAATTGAAGCTGGGCCAAAAGACTTTGCAAGCAATTGCCTTTAACCACTAAGCCATGGTCTTATAACATTCACTATCATGTTTATACAAGTCCTCTTTTTGAAAAAAATAGAGCTATTAATTTAAGTTTCAAGTCTAACAAATTATGATTCTTTATAAATTGGACATACTACAAATGTAATTCTTAAACTTTATGATTTGAAAATAAGAACAAATTGAATAAGTTTATTAGAGACATCATGGATTTTCATTTGTAGTTCCCAGGTGTGGAAAAGAAGGTATGAACATTATTAGGGCAGAGTCTGGAAACCAAATCTTGCTTAAAGAATATTCCTATACTAGCCCTTTCAGCCTGGAGAACATTCCAGTCATTCCATACACTTAAATCTTTTCTGTCTATGAATGATGAATCATTAGTAATTGCATGGAAAGTCCTCAGCTGGGAATTCTAGAGTATAAAGGGACTGCAAAGGACATTTAAGCATAGGCTGTTAGCAAACCTTATCTGTACAAATTCTAGTGGCCCTCATAATGCTTTCATGATCTCAGAGCATGATGGTCTACCATGCATGACCTCAAAGGAGGTCTGAAAGGCAGTATTGTTTTTCCACTTAAGATTTAATTTCTGCCTAGTGATATAACCTACTTCCTACAAACAGCAGATGGCGCCATGAAATTACTGAAGAAATGAGAGTCATAAAAACTAGACAAAATTTGTCTTTTAGAAAATAACTCAATTTTAAAGCTAGCTTTATAATAAGGGCAGTTAATTAAAGATCTATCATTAGTAATTCACTAAATAGTAAGTAAGCTACTTTTATTTTAAGAATATTTTTACTTTACTAGAGAAAGAGAGAGAGACAGATGAGAATATTATAATAATGAGAGAGAATAAATATAGGTGCACCAGAACCTCTTGCCACTGAAAACAAACTCAAGACACATGTACCACTTTGTGTATCTAGCTTTAAGTGGATACTGGGGTATTAAACTCAGGCTAGCAGGCTTTGTAATCACCGAGCCATCTCCCAGCCCCACAAGTTTCTTTCAGTTCAGTCTTGTTGACCAGATTATATGAGGAAGCAATATAGTAAAGAGGTATTCCAATTTATAAAAAGTCCACTGAAAATCAATTTATTAAGTAGAACTTATGAATACATATATTCACACAAAAATCCTAATAAGAAAACCAATCCAGAAAAGATTTCTAGAATAAAAATTCAAAAAAAAAAAAAAAACTCAGAGTGCTGAACTGTTAAGCAAACATAAAAATTTAATATAAGAACCATAAATAATTAGAATGTTCTTGGGACTGGAGAAATGGTTCAGTGGCTAAGGCGTTTCCCTGTAATGCCTAAAGGCCTGGGTTCAATTCCCCAGTCCCCATATAAAGTCAGATGCACAAAGTGCATGCGTCTGGAGTTTGTTTGCAGTGCCTAGAGGCCCTGATACATACTCATATATATTCATATTCTCTCTCTCTTTGCAAATAATTAGAATGTTCTTAACATTCAATAATCAAATGAAGATGGAACTTCTTATCCACTGTAGCTCAAAGGAAATTTTATTTTTGTCAACTAAAATCATCACAACTCTTTGATTCCAGCTGTTCCAAGTACTATCCTAGAGGATAAAAGAAACCTAGGAGGCATGCTACAAGAAAACACAGCGGAGTCTAAGTGAACCATTCCTTCATCGGCCCAGGAAGCCAGCAAGCAAACAGGCATTGCTTCAGAAGCTATTTTGTTCTTGGAAACATAAAGCACGCACACTGTCTCCTTTCAAAAATACAAACTCCATAGATGTAATTTCTACAAAAGTTGGAGGTGGAAAAATCAAGGCCAAAAATGAAAATTAAAACTAACATAAGGTAAAAGATTATATGTTGTTAGTACTTCCACAATACTTCCAAATTATCTGCCTAAATTACAATAACTCTCTCTTCCCCCAAAAAAATTTGTTGGAAATTTTAAAAATGTTTCAAAAAGTAAATGACAACAAAAAACAGATGTCACCAAAAATTTCCCTATATTCTTTCTCAACCCATACATGATGAAGTTTGAAGAATAATGTTTTCCATTGTCCTACCCAAGTATTTTTCCTGGGTGAAATATAGTAACAATACTCTTTAAAAAAATTTTTTTGGGGGGCTGGAGAGATGGCTCGGCGGTTGAGGCACTTGCCTCCAGTGCCTAAGGCCCCTGGTTCAATTCCCCAGGACCCACATAAGCCAGACCCACAGGTTGGTGGCCCTGGTGGTCTCTCTCTCTCTCTCTCTCTCTCTCTCTCTCTCTCTCTCTGTATCTCTCTGCTTGAAAAAATGAAGAAATAAAAATATTTAAAAAAAATTTTTTTGAGAGGCTCTCATACAGCCTAAGCTGACCTTCAACTTTCTATGTAGCCCCTGCTGGCCATGAACTCCTGATCAATATGCTTCCACATCCCAAGTGCTGGGATTTTAGATGTATGCCATTGTGCTTGACTAGCAGTAATACTTCTTAAGAATTTAAACCCTTCCTGCTTTTCCTAAGCAGAAGAACCTACCTGGTTTCCATTTCATTCAGTGCACTGACTACAAACAAAGTTATCTCAGAAATGTGGAGATCAGACACTGCAAGTTCATGCTTTAAGACAATCAGTGGCTTCTCAAAGTAGTTGGGATGAATCCTATCTTTTAAAAATATTTTGATAGTTTGGTCTCAATCTAGTCCAGGCTGAGCTGGACCTCAGTCTATAACCCAAGCTAGCCTCTCACTCACTGCGATCCTCCTCCCACAGCTCAAGTGCTGGGATTAAAGGCGTGAACCAGCACACCTGAATCCATGCCATTGGTATGGCCATCTCACTGGTATAATTGGGCTCTTACACATCTGTTAGCCAATAGCTCTCTTTTCTAAAATACTGGCTTTCTTCTACTTTTACCCAATAGCTTCAATATGCACTTCCTCCACCCATCAGTGGGTTCTCTCCTACTCTTTTCTCAGATCTCAGCTTTAAATGTCACTTACTCAGAGAGACCATGCTTGAAATCCTAATCTAATATAGATTCCTTACTAAAAATCTTTAGGCAATTTGTACTTTACTTTCATAGCATTATAATCACATATTGTATTAGTAATTTTTCTCATTCTGTGTTAAAATACCCAACAAAAGCAATTTAAGGAAGGGTTTATTTTGGCTCACAGTTTGAGGGTATTGTACATTGTGGCTGAGAAGTCACGGAAGCAGGAGCATCAGGCAGCTGTCCACATTGCATCCACAGTTAGGAAACAGAGATGAACTGCTCAGTGCTCAACTCACTTTCTCCTTTTCATAGTCCAAACACTCCCAGCTCATGAAATGGTGCTGCTCATATTTATAGGAAGGATCTTCCAACTTTGGTTAATCTAATCGAGAACATCCTTCAGACATGCCCAAAGTTTGTTTCCATGGTGATTCTAAATCTTGTCAAATTGAAAACTGAGATTAACCATCATGCATATATTTTTCTATTTACTATCTACATATTTATTAGTTAGCTCCATGAATATAGAAACAATATATACTCTAGTAATCATTCTATCAGGACTATCTCAATGTCAGTATATATTAAACATCCAGTATTTATTAAAGGAATTATTTAATCAATGAATAAGAAAATATACCTCTTAATTAGTATATCTGACCCCTAGATGTTAAATTGATGAACTATTAGCCACTACTTTCTAGTGACAAAGACAAAGCCTTGCATCAGAATACTTTGAAGCTTCTACAGCTCATCTCTTTGCAACCTCCTCCCAGCAATGAGTTCTAGTCTATCTCATACTGGTGTTTCACATAAGATAGTCATCCACTTTTCACTGCTTTCAATGTGTTTGAATCCTCTTAGATGCCAATATGAACCTTTAGAAATCTTTAAATTCTAGATATTTTGATGGCTGGGGAAATGGATCAGTGGGTAAGAGTGCTTGCAGCTTAAGTATGTGAGCTTGAGACCACATGAATTTGATACCCAGCACCCATGTAAAAAGTGTGATGTGGTCACACACACCTGTAACCCCAATCCTGTGGGGAGTAGAGAGACTCATGTCACTGAGGCTCCCTAGTCAGCCAGTGTGACCTAAAGTAACAACTCAAGGTTCAGTGAGAAACTCTGTCTCAAGGAAACAAAGCAGAGCAACGAGAGAGGAGGAAACCTGACATTCTCCTCTGGCTTCTCAACTTGTATATATGGGGTGTGTACATTTGCACAAATATGAGCATATACTATACACAGTACACTAAACACTACACACACATGCATGCCAAAGGTCTAGTTACACTGCTGATAAAATGCAACACCCTAATGTATTATATGAATTCTTCTCATTTAAGAAATCACATGTGGGGCATGGTGGTGCACACCTTTAATCCCAGCACTCGGGAGGCAGTGGTAGGAGGATCACCGTGAGTTCGAGGCCAGTCTGAGACTAAAGAGTGAATTCCAGGTCAGTCTGGGCTAGAGCGAGACCCTACCTCGAAAAACCAAAAAAAAAAAAAAAAAAATCACATGAGAAAAATAGCTAAAAACATGTAAGATTTTTCATGCATTGTATAATGTATTCCCTCTCTTACAATTCCACAACAATGTAGTACTACTGTTATACAATTTGATATTATATAACATGTTTCGGAATGTATACTCAATGTGAAAGCAAAAAAGCTCAGTGCCAAAGGGCAGATTTAAAGCAACAACACATCTCATCATTTATTCACTCACTTTAAAAATGAACTATTTATTTTTGTGACAGGGTCTCACTGTGTATCTCAAATTGGCCTAGAACTCACTATGTAACCCAGGCTGGCCTCAAACTCACTACCCTTCAGAACCAGACTCCTGAGTATTACAGGCATGCATCACCATGCTCCTGAAGGGGAGGATATACTATCCATGTAAATGGAGTGGAGAATCTTTTAAGCTTGGTTATGGATTTTTGTTGTCACAAAACAGACAGGGTTGGTTAGGGATGGCTCAGTGGTTAAATGTGCTTAGTGCAAAGCCTGATGCCATGGGTTTGATTTCCCAGTTCCTGTAAAGCCAGAAGCACAAAGTGTACATGCATCTGGAGTATGTTTGCAATAGCAGGAGGCCCTTGGCACTCCCATTTTCATTCTCTCTCTCTTTTTCTCTCTCAAATAAATATATAATTTTTAAAGAATAAGATACTTTATGAAAAAGAAACAAAGTAAGAGGGGCTGCTATCAATCACAAAGAACTTACTGTATATCAAGCTATACTTTTAAAAAAATTCTTTCAAAATTTGTATTAATTTGGGAAAAGAGGGTCTACAGAATTTCAAAAAAGACTTTAAGCTTAATGTTTATAGGATACTATTAAAGATTATAAACCATTTTCCAACTCCTTGAAAGTAAATATCAGTAGGAAAATGCAGTTCCACCTTTATTCTGTTTGGCAACTTCTAACTCTAAAAGGTTCCCACTTGTTCTAAATCTTCACACAGTAAAATCTCTATTTTTAATCGCAATTTGTCCTGCTGCTCACTGCTGAGAAACAATTCTGATGCAGACACTATTGCCCAGGAAGTTTAGCTGTTAGCCTGAGCTTCTGTTCTCTGTCAATGTGGCTTTGTTGATAGGCCACATCTGGCTAAAAAAAAAAAAAAAAAAAAAAACCATGAAAAAAAATTAGCACACCACATTTTTAACCCCCAGAATCAGCACTAAAAACCCAGTAACCAAAGAAACACTGCTGGATATTTCCTATAACTTGTGTGTTTCTCTGAATTCATTAGCTGGGACTATTATGTGACTTCCTGGAATTAGACAACTAATGAATTCCAAGAACTGAAGGAAGTACAGTCTCATGCCTCTCCACTTATCTTTCCCATTTCCTCTAGAGAGGACCAGGCTGTAATGTTCATAATTCCCATGTGGGACAGAATGCTGTACCCCAATAATTCTTTGCTGCTAATACACATTTCATGAAAATGACTAAAAAGTACACATCCAGTAGTTCAAACACATTTAAATATATACATTTCTATAACTGTACATCAGCTTTCTTTAAGCTTTAGGAAATGAACAACCTTGATAGTTAATGAACGTCCACATTTCTGGGACTTGACCCTCAAGGAATGTTGCAGCTAAGACAGGTCCTTAGAATTATGTTTAACAACCACCACTCTCACCCCTACCACAAGTGATTTTTAAAAACTGAAAAGAAATTCAACTTTGAAAAGCATTTAAATCAGTGATTGCTAGTGTGTTCATGATGAGAAACCATCACGATTCTATTAATTCTAAAACATTTATATTCCTTGCTCCTGGAAAGGAACCCTGTTGCTGAACCTGTGAATAGCTCCCAGTTTTCACCCTCAATAGCCTTGACCGCCACCGTGAATCTTTGTCTCTGGATTTGCCATAAAAGTGGGATATACATGGCCTTAATGTCTGTAAGCTTTCCCGTGACTAATGTCATCCACATTCAACCACACTGTACCATTTTACCAATTCTCTTTACAAATAAAAAAAAATTCTATTGTGGATATTCTACATTTTGCTTATCCAGTCATCAATCAATGGGTTCCTCCTTTTATTAGCTAGTATGAATAATGCTGTTATGACCATTCAAGTGCAATTTTTAATGTGTGAACATACATTTTTAGTTCTCCTGGGTAAATATGAAAGCCCAAGTCCTAGGACACAGGGTAGCTCTATATTTAATTTAATTGTTTTGTTTTTTCGAGGTAGGGTCTTGCTCCAGCCCAGGCTGACCTGGAATTTACTATGTAGTCTCAGGCTGGCCTCAAACTCACATCAATCCTCCTACCTTGGCCTCCCAAGTGCTGGTATTAAAGGCATTTATCATCATGCCTGTCAAAGAATGAGAGTGAGCTTGCCAGAGCCTCTAGCCGCTACAAATGGACTCCAGATAAATGTGCCACATTGTGCATCTGACTTTACATGGGTACTGGGGAATCGACCTTAGGTCTTTGGCTTTGCAGGCAAACACTTTAACTGCTGAGCCATCTCTCAGGCTCAATGGGTTCACTATGTAGTCTGCTTTTTGCTTTTTCTTTTTTTAAATTTTTTGAGGGAGGGTCTCATTCTAGCCCAGGCTGATTTGGAATTCTCAGGCTGCCCTCAAACTCACAGCCTTGACATCCCTAATGCTAAGATTAAAGGCATGTACCACCAAGCCTGCATTTCTAAAATTTAATTCCCTTAATTTATTAATATGTAGTTCTATACCTACATTTTTACCTCATAGGCATTTGTTATTGTTTTCTGTTTATTTTTGATTATTTGAGATGGCATCACCCTATGAAGCCAAGATTGGTAATCTTCCTGCCTCAACCTCCTAGTACTGGCATTACAAGCATGTGTAACCATACCTGATTAACTCAGTTTTAAAAAAAAATTTGTATTTATTTGCAAGCAGAGAAATATAGAGAGAAGAAAGACAGAAATGGGTGTGCCAGCACTTACAGCTGCTGTAAACAAACTCCAGATGCATGCACCACTGTGCATCTAGCTTTATGTAAATATGGGGAAAATGAACCTGGGTCATTAGGCTTTGCAGGAAAATATCTTAACCACTGAGCCACCTTTCCAGCCCCTATTACTGTAGTTTTATAGTAACTGTTAAAATGATTTTTATTTATTTGCATGTGTGTGTGTGTGTGTGTGTGTGTGTGTGTGTGTGTGTGTGTGTGGTGTACACACATAAGGAACTTTTGTCACTGCAAAGGAATTACTGTCTGGCTTTACATGAAGAGCTGGGGAATTGAGCCCAGGCTGGCATGCTTTATAAGCAAGTGATTTTAACCAATGAGCCATGTTCCCAGCCCCAAATAATTCTGTCAATACACTACACTTTCAGAAATACTGTCTGATACTTTCAATGATAATTAAACTGCTGTCAATGTTTTATTTCTTTAATAAGCATAAATTGCAACTTTTGCAATATAGACTTCTAAAACACAAAAATATTAACGAATCATTAGATTTAGAATCACCTTACCTCTTCCAAATTTCCCTCCAAAAAGAATACTATGCCACCTTGCTATTGGGTTTGGAAGTCACAGATGGTAGGCTTTTGTTAAATTTGGATAATGAGGCATTCTATGTGGTCACATAATTTTTCCATAACTGTTAAATATGAGTTGCTCTCCAGTTCACTGAAGTCCTCTGTACTGTTTTCTATACAGTGCATTTTACTCACTTTTGTGTACTGGATTTGGTCATATGTGATACTTATATAGTCCCACTAAGAAGAAAAATTCTGATTTCTTATTTTGTTGTAACCAACTCCTAGTTTTTCCAAGGGATTTATTCAAATAATTAAGTTCAAAGACTTTTCTTGAACTAAGGAAAATACAACAATTATTACCTGACTTGGGGTATTTCGACAATTGGAGTGAATGGGTGAAACTCCATTGTGTTCAAATCTAGTAGAGATTTAAAAGCTGAAGAGAGCATGGTAGATAAAATAAAATTAAGATTTGTTAGTAAATTTTAAATAAAATTCAGAATTACCCTTACCAAATGTATTTAGAAAGTATTCCTTTGAGAAAAGAATAGATAAAAATCTTGAGAGACTGCCTCAGAAGTTAAAAGCACTTCCTTGCAAAGCATGATAGCCTGGGACTGGGTCCCCAGTACCCACGTAAAAACAGATGCGCAAAGTGGTGCATGTAACTGGAGCTGGTTTGCAGTGGCAAGAGGCCCTGGTGTGCCCATACTCACTTTTTCTTTGTCTTCCTCTCTCTTGCTCAAATAAACAAAAAATTCAAAAAATCCTGGCCACCACTGAACCCCTGATCCCAGGCGAGGCTAGGCCAGTGAGCTGCAACTTGGCTTACCACTGGCCAGTGCACCCTGGGGCCCTGCCCACCCAACCTACTGACCCCAGGCGAGGCCATGTTAGGGACCTGCTTCTTGATTTCCCACTGGTCAGTGTGCCTCATGACCCCGCCCACCAATCCCTGGCCCCAGACCAGGTAAGCAATCTCTGAATTTGCTTCTGACCAACCTGAACCCCTGGGACCCCAACCATCAATCCCCTGACCAGAGGTGAGGCCAGCTCAGGGAGCTGCACCCTTCCTTTCAACTTGCCTATGCACCCTGGGACAGTGCCCACTGACCCCCTGACCCCAGGCTAGGCCAGATCAGGGAGCTGTGCCTTGGCTTCCCACCAGCCTGTGAGCCCTGGGACTCCACCCAATGGGGTTATCTACAGACCATAACCCGTAATTGGAGTTATTTTTTTTTAAAAGAATTGCTCTGTCCACCCTTCAAGGCACACTGGTATGACTGATGAACTAACAGTGTGGATTGCATCATATCTTTCAGTGTAATCTGATATTAAAGAGATCTCATTTAAAAAGTATTTCTGGTGAGATGTCTCGGTAGGTAAAGTGCTTGGCTTGTAAGGATGAGTTAAGTTCCCAGTACCCAAAAATCCCAGTGCTGGAGCTGCAGACACAGGCAGATCCTTGAAGCTCACTGGCCAGCCAGTCTATCTAAGCGGTGAGCTCCAGGCCAATCTTAAAAATAGATAGGCAGCATGCCTGAGGATAACAAGTAAGGTTGTCCTCTGGCCGCCATGAGCACATGCACTTTTGTGGACATGCACACACACATGTGAACATGCATATGTCATACTACATACACATATAAGCACACACATACATACACAAAAGCATTTCTAAAAAATTTCAATGCAGTTCACAATCAGAAATAAGCATAAAGCAACTACACTGATTAAAAAAAAGCTGGGACAAGAGTTAGATCATACAACAAGCTAAGGGAATAGGAGAAGTAATGTGTGATGGCTAAAGGTTTGTTTTTCAGAAGCCTGAAATTTTAGTGTGCATTAAGGTTGACTTGTACTACTTGAGTATGTTCAACAATATTAACTTCAGCTCAATATCATTCATTTTAAGCTACTTAATTTTCAAGGTACAAGCTTATTGTTAAATAAAATGTGCTTTGATTCTATTTAATAGGAACATAGAAGGGACATAAACTAGATGATTTTCAATGCTCTTAGGTCTTTATTATTTCTTTGTTCATTCTTTTAAAGTCATATGTTACTATTAATAATATTTTAAATATATTTTCAGTGTAAAAGAGATTCTGGGGCTAGGATTGGTGCACAGTCTTGTAATCCCAGCTACTCAGAAGGTTAAGGCAGGAATATCACAAGTTCAAGACCTGTCTGGACTACAGAGTAAGTTTAAGGCCAGCCTGGGTAACTTTGCAAGACCCTGTCTCAAAATGAAAAGGAAAAAGAGGGTGTAGCTCAATGGTAAAGCAATTGGCCAGCATGTTCAAGGCCCTACATTCAATACCAAGCACCCAAACCCTCAAAAATATTTTTAACATTATGAATGCAGGGATTTTCCTCTGTATTAAGAATTTTTATGGTCAAAACTGATACACCCTTATTTGTCAATTTGCAAACTGGGAGATAGTAGAATAAGAACTAGATAATGCCTTAAAGAAATACACAACCAAAATCTTTAAGTGCCTTGCATAAGAAAGAATAAAGCATCTTAAGAAAGAAACAATGACCAGACTATGACATGCTCCAAGCTGCAATCTTTACTTAGGTCAACGAACCACTGGACCAATGGAAAAATTTCTATTCAATTATGAAAAAATTTCTGACATTAGTACTCAAAAATGAAGAGCAAAATGGGTTGAATTACTAGTACATGCACAAGAAGCAAAATGTCAAGTGGACATCTAACAAACAAGAGTTTTAGGATGAGATAACTTGAAAGAGACCAGAAGGTCCTATTACGCCTCTTTTAAACTGATGCAATCAACAGTTTTAGTAGAAGAAGCTAGATACCACTACCTGATAGCAATTCTAGTAATGGTATGTCCAGTTATAATTAAGAGACCCTGGAGAAATGATCAAATCATTGTTTGGTTAAAATGCCAAACAATGGAGCTGATCACATAGCACTTGAAAAGTGATGCACCAGGGAGAAATCCTGCTGCAACAATGAAAGAGCACGGGGGATATAAGATTAGCAGTACTTGAATGAGACATGGAAACCTACACTGAGAAGTTTAAAAAAATTGTATTTATTTGGGGGGGGAGAGAGACAGACAGAGAGAGGAGATTGAATGTATATCCCCCAATAGACTCAGAAGTTTATTAAAGGCTTTTCTCCAGCTGCCTGGCTGGAGGAGGTGTTGCTATGGGTAGATCCTAGGGTCCAGTCCTAAGGTGTTACTGGGGGAGGATCTGGAATTCTAGCCTAAAGTATGCAGAGAGCAGTCTGAGCTCAGCCTGGTGTTCCTGCAGTTTGGCTGTCAAGAGTGTGCTTGCTTTTGGAGTTGTTGGTGGTGGTTTTTCTGTGTATCATCTGTAAGCTTCAAATAAATCCCTTCTTCCTCCCATAGACTGTACCTGGTTTAGAGTTTCATCCTAGCCGTGTGGGTTGTCTAAAACAAAGGGAATGAGTGCTCCAGGTCCTCTTGCCACTGCAAACAACTTTCAGATGCGTGTGCCAGTTTGTGAACCTAGTTCTGTGTAGATACTGGGAAACTGAACCTGGGACAGCAGGCTTTGCAAACAAGTATCTTTAACAGCTGGGCCAACTCCCCAGTCCCTACAATGAGAACTGATAAGACCATAACCTTCAAAGGAGGGATTTGTTTTAATCATTTATTTCTTTATTTTTGTCTTAAGAGAGACAAAACCATCTGTCTATCTGCTGTAGAGATGGCCAAGAATAATTAGAATGTCTGACTGTAAAAATTGAAAAACAAAAACCTAATTCTAAGTTGGCCAACTGTATGAGGGATGTGATGAGCAATACTGTGTTTGGAGTGGGATAAGCTATGCTGTTTCAAGTAGACTGTGTGGACCAGAAAAACATTCCAAGAATGCCTACCAGCATCCTGTCCTCCACGATTTAAAGGCAATTTCCAAAAGTTTATCAGCAAAAGTTGTCTACATATAAAACAGGATAGGAAAGACAAGCCCTTTCTAATATGACAACACAATTTCAAATCTATTCTACTGTATGATAGAGTTCCTTCTCTATTGTACAATAGAAATAAGTTATAAATTAGACATACATTGTTACCAATAATTGGAGTGTCTTTTAGTATTATTGAAAAGGTATTTTCACAATTCAATCTGTAGACAATAGGAAACATTTAAGTACTCCACACAGCTTTACAGATAATAATGAAAATAATTTACAAAGGTCAAAGCTGCATGTTCCCATTATTCAAAACACTATTTATAAAAAGTATACTATGAAAATTATTTAGAAAACAGTAGCCACTCCAGCTGATTGGGGATGGGGGGCATCGGGGAATTGGGGATAACAACTCATTGTTTGCCCACTAAATAATGTAACTCATTATGGACAATAAAAAAAAAGAAAAGAAAACAGTAGCCACTTCCACTTTAACTCTGAGGACCAAATTATAATTTTAAATATCAAACTCTATTTTATAACTACAATTCTCCACTATAATTAAGTTAATATGTATGGATGGATAAATATACATTGATTTTGAAATGCATGAGTTTTATTTAATATTATATTTACCAAATATAAAAAGTAAGTATATTTACTTACTTTCAGTAGTCAACAGTAAGAATTTATTATTTGAGCTACATACACACTAGAAATGGCTTGTTATTCCAGATCCAAAATGTCTAGTCTCAAGATATCTGCCTCCATGTACAGCTCCTCTAAAAGGTTGAAGATCATGTGACTTGGAGGTCTAAGAGATGGACAACTGGGTGATGCATGTGGCTTATAACCCAGCAGGCTTATTTGAAAATATGTATAAGACCAGTCAGTATCTCTATCAGAAATTTTATCTAAAAGATACATATGGAGATTGCTAAGAGATAGTTTGCTAGTATTATAGGTTAAATATAAAGCACATCTTTTGAGATATTTTAGGCTTTGTACAAAACAAACCAACAAAAACTAGGTCAGGAAAAGAGAAGAACATCAGATTCATGGAATGCAATTGCCTTGAATGACTTTGTCCTTACAGAGGAACCCAGTCACACTTTCCTTGATTGACTCTGTATTCATACCAAACCTCCACAATAGTTGAGATACTGTCTGGATATCTGTTTAAGATATCTTAAAATATCTTAGTTGAAATGGACAGAATTCCTAGAGGTACTAACTATTGCCTTTCTTATAATACTCAAGAGACAAGTTATTATTTAGCTATAAGATGTGAATGAAGATGACTAAAATAATTTTGTCCATGAATTCTTCATCTCTATTTCCCTCCACAAATATATTGTGTGGGTTTACCACATGTCGCTTAAGTATTCAGTAGTACACAACTAGGTATTCAGTATATACAAAGAAGATATAACTCTTCCTTTAGGAAATTTATGACCTAAGATAGGAAACAACAATTTGAAAAGCAACAGAAAGTAGAAAAATAAACAATACCCATAGGCAGTATTAGCGAAAGTAGAAGAATTGGTCTACTTACTAATAACAGGTAATTAAAGAAAGCTTCTTAGAGGAAGCAACATTTCCTTCAAGGGGAAGCAGTACCAAGTGAAGATGGCTCAGAAAGAGGGAAGGAGTATACAAAAGTATTCAACTTGAAAAAATCTTACTGCAGGCATGTCTGTCACACAGACTTTACATGGATATTAAGAATCCAAACTTGGGTCCTCATGCATTTTACTGACTAAGCCATTTCCCAATGGCTAAATATAATGCCTCATATGTATATATATATATATATATATATATATGTATATATATATATAATATTTTCTTAATCCATTCATTTGTTGATAGGCTATAGGCTGATTCAACATCTTAACTATTACAAATAATACTGTAATATACATGGACAAGCAGGTATCACTTTGGTATGTAAATTTCATTCCTTTGGATATATACTCAGGAATAGGATAGCTGGATTATACGGAGGCTCTATTGAAAAAAAATCCCCATACGTTCTTTGATATATAAATTCCTTTTTCTCCTCATCCCAGACAGCCTTTTTTTTCTTTGTTTCCATAACAGTCTAACTGGGACAAGACAGAACTTTACTATAGTTCTGATTTGTGTTTCTCTGATAACTTAAGTAGACACTGAGCCTTTTTTCCACTGTGTTTCTTCCTGTGAGAAGTGCCTGTTCAGTTTACTTGTCCTTTTAACTGAATGATTTGCTTTTGATTGTTAGTTTTAAAAAATATTTTATTTATTTATTTGCAAGGGAGAGAGAGAGATCATGAATGTGGGCATTGGATTTTATGATCTAGAAGGAGCTGTGTTATTGGGGGCGGGCTTATGGGGTTATAAGCCAGCTTCCCCTTGCCATAGTTTGGCACACCTTCCTGCCACTGTTTCCAGTGCTGTGGCAGAGGTGATGTCCACCCCTCTGCTCATGCCATCATTTTCCCTGCCAGGATGGAGTCTCCTCTCGAGTCCGTAAGCCAAATAAACCCATTCCTACATAAACCGCTTTGCTTGGGTTCTTTCTAAGAAGCAACTAGGAAGTTGGCCGCAACAATATGCCACTTTGTGCATCTGGCTTTGTGTGGTGGGTATTGGGGAATTGAACCCCAGGGCATTAGACTTTGCAGGCAAGCATCTTAACCACTCAGCCATCTCCAGCCCTATTAGAATTTTTAGTTATTTCTATCTCTTGGATATTAATACACTGTTATATGAATACTGATGGTGTTGATAAAGTAGCCTATTTGGTAAAGCACACTGTTGAATTCTTTTCGTTAAGGGGCATAGTCAGTGTATAGATAGTCACAGGCTACTGTTTTGTGATGTATTACATTTCTAATCTGTTATTCATAACCTGTTATAAATGCTTTCAGAGAAAAAAGGAATTTTTAAATGATCTGTCAAATTATGTTAACTTCTGCAAGTAGGCATTCTAAATAAAGTTTTTAAAAAGCACAAACTAAAAAAAAGCCTATTTGGTTCTTTGTTGGACAGAGCATTTTGTTGTTTGATTTTGTGGATAAATTCTGCACAGGTTTTCAGAAACATTTATGTTTTTCATAGGTTTTAATTTAATCCTTATATCAGCTCATTCTTTTTTTTTTTTTTTGGAGATGGGAGTAGGGGATTTATTGGGACTAAAAAGAAGAACAGTATACAATGAACCTATTTTTTCAGATAACTTCAGCTCACTTCATTGCAGGGTGAATAATAACTGGTGGTATTTAACCAGATAATTGAGAAATGTCAATTTCTTTTAACAGAACAAGAAGGCACTGGAGGCATACTCTAATTTGAAGGGTCAATGAGTTCCTTAAATTTCATGAAATATCAAGTTACTATACAAAGCTGAATATATTTGGTACTCTAAAAACTGAACTATCTGGAAAGTCAAATTCAAAAACCAGCTGTCAGTTATCCTGTCAAGACTAAGAGAAATACTGGAATTTTCTTTATAGCTTTTGAAGGAAGATGAAGGGAAAGAAAACAATTTTGGAGAGCTACTTTAATCACTACCAGAAAAAGAAATAAAATAAAACTTCCATTAAGGCCACTGGTTAAAAATGTGTTTTTTTCCAAAAAGCATCTTTACTGAGTATGTATGGGGAAGGCGGTTAGAAAGATAGTTAATTTGGGGTAGAACTAAAAACACTATACAGCTGGACAGAGTAAATACAGGAAATATTATTGCCTGGATATAGACTAGGTGTGCCAAGTACTCTGTATCACAATCTCACTTAACCTGAGAGATGAGTGGCCTCATTTTACAAATAAAGATGCTGAGACTTATAACTTGAGCAAGGTGATCCAGGAATGGTCCAATATCTTAAAAAGCCCTGTATCCTAACTTCAGTGCTATACTTTCTTTATGCTGCTTCTTCTAAAATGGAACCCTTTGCTAGATTTTCTCCAATCAGGGAACTTCTCTCATATCAGAACAGAAGTGAGTCAGCTTTAGGTACAGCTCCCGGTCCCCATCTATACACAGCTTCAGAAGTCAAGTGAAAAGCTTCATTCACCAAATGAGTTTCATTTTGATGAATTCTCACAAAGTGTAATCTGACCCAGGATTGGCTATCTAAAAACAAAACAAATATCTTCTTTTCACCGCAAAGAAGACTTACATTGAATAAAAACAACTCAAAAGTAATGTCTATTCTACTTTGGCATTGTATGTCAGAATATAGGCAAGTTGAGCATATGCACACTCCAATGGAGCAAGTCCATCTTTAGGTGTATCCTCACAGAGGTGCATACATATGCTCACCAAAATATAAGTTCAGGACAATTAATAGCTTTAAATTGGATATAATTTAAATGGCTATTAATAGAATGATGAAATAGATAAGCTGTAATGTGGTCTAAATACAAATTATAATTATTTATAATTTAGTAATATTCATAATAGGTGTTATTTTTATAAATATAAATTATGATATAACATATTTATATTTAATTATATATATGCCTAGATACTATAAGATAGAAGAATCTTATGAACATGATGAGGAATTTAAAGAAACTAGACAAAGCATTCATTTTGTATGATTATATTTACATAAATTAAAAAAACCAAAGCTGTGGAGATGCCTCAACAGGAAAGAGCCCTTGCAGTGAAAGCATGAGTACCTGAATTTGACATAAAAGCAGTGCTGGCTAGGCATGCCTATAATCTCAGTACTGAGGGGTTGGAAGAGTAAAGACAGGAGGATTGTCAGGGTCCCTGCTCAGCCAGCCAGCCTTATCAAAAAACCAGGAGCTCTAAATTCAGTGAGAAGACTGCTAAGGGAAGTAAGGTGGAAGAGATGTGATGTCATCTCTAGTTTTCACACATGTGTGAATGGAACCTGTGAATCTGCATACACATGTGTACACACTATGAACACACACAACACATACATAGACCCCCCCCCAAGATAAAATAAAGTTCAAAAAATTAGCGAGACAAATCTGTGAATGGAGACAAATCTGAGGATAGTGATTATTTTTCAGGGAGTTTAGTAACCCAAAAGAGGTTAAAAAAAAAAAAAAGCAGTGTCTCTGTAATGTAGATCATGTTCTGCTTCTTTTTATTTTTAGTGCTGGTTACCTGCCTAGGTGTTTATGAAAATTTTATTTATTTATTTATTTATTTATTTATTTATTTATTTATTTATTTATTTATTTATTTATTTATAGGCAGTATCTCAGTCTAGCCCAGGCTGGCCTTGAACTCACTGTGATTCTCCTACTTCAGTCTCCCAAGTGCTGGTATTATAGATATGAGTCACTATACCCAGCTAAAAAGATAAAGTTTTATACTAATTTTTATAATTTTTGTATAGCATTATACTTAAATAAAAAGTTATTTCAAAAAGTGAAACCTTTTATTCTAGATGGCCTGAGAGCAAATGTTTTATGCTATAAATGTTAATATGTATTATATTTTTCTTTTCTCTAAAATACAGCAGATATTAAAATGCAGAGTTTAAAACTGAGTTTCCTTTTGAATATTGGCTAAAAATCTAAAGATAATATATTCATTTTAACACAGAAACTATGATTTTTAAATCATGCTGCCATACATCTTCAGTTAAACATGGAAAATCACCCAGGTTGCCATATAGTTAGGCTTAAGTAAGTATTTTATACAAATTGAATGATAACTAGGAGGTTTTTAAAAAATTTATGTCTTACTGTCAAAGCTGTATTTTTCTTTTTTTATTTAATCAACTTTATATTCTTTTTTTTTCAAGGTAGGGTCTCACTCTAGCCCAGAATGACCTGGAATTTACTATGTAGTCTCAGGGTGGCCTCGAACTCATAGTGATCCTCCTACCTCTGCCTCCCAAGTGCTGGGACTAAAGGCATGTGTCACCAACCCTGGCAAGTTCATATTCTTAATCTTAGAATGAAGAAATCTTTAAAACTATACATGACATGATCTACCTTGTCATACATAGTAAAGTTGAATTCGCTGTCTTTCTTTTTTACTTTATACTAGGATCTCTGAGGAAGACTAGTTTTTTTTGTTAGAATGATGAACTTTGAAGTTAATACCATTTCACCTTATGATTGTTAGTCATTCATCTGCAACAAAATATTAACTCATTGCTACCAAGATTTGAAATGTTTTCTCACAAAGAGAGAATACGACAAAAATACAACTAGTAGGTGATCTATTTAAGATGGATTCTGTTTCTTCTTTAGAATACTTTGTCACATAGAAAAGAATAGCGTTTGATATAAATATTTTGTTAACTATAAGAAAAAAAGGTGAAGGAGAAAACACAGAAAGGCAGGAAATCAAAGTTTATGCAAAACCTCCTTTGTAAAATAATCCTGAGCACAGATGACAAAGATGAGTTAGTGGAAAGAATGAACATCCTGAGACATACTACAATATTGTTCCCATAAAGTTTATTTTGAAAAGTTACTTTACTCTGTCACTTCCTTGGAAATCATGCTGTGACTATAACCTACTTCATGTTTTGGAAAGCTTTGTAAGTTTCTTAAACAGTTCAGGAATAAATCAAACTAAGGAGGTTAAATATCTCTGTCATGAAAACTTTAAAATACTAAAAAAAAACCCACAAAAAACTAAAGAAGATACTAGATGACAGAGAAAGGCCTGATATGCTCCTTAATTGACAGAATTAATAGTGAGAAAATTGATCTATTGCCAAAAGTAATATACAGACTCAATATAATTAACATCTAAATTTCAATGACATTATCCATACAACTAGATTAAAAAAATCCTAAAATTCATATGGAATCTCAAATGACTATGGCTAGCTATTGTAGTTATCTTCTTTTGCTGGGCCCAATACATAACCAGAAGCAGCTTAAGGGAGGAAAGTGTTTACTTTAGATTTCCAGATTCCAGGGGAAACTTCATCATGGCAGAACAAACCGACTCACTTCATCATACATCCACAGCAGAGAGACTATGTAGTCTCAGGGTGGCCTCAAACCCATGGTGATACTCCTACCTCTGCCTCCCAAGTGCTGGGACTAAAGGCATGTACCACCACTCCTGGCAAGTTCATATTCTTAATCTTAGAATGAAGAAACCTTTAAAACTATACATGACATGATGATCTGCCTTGTCACAGTAAAGTTGAATTCACTGTCTTTCTTTTTCACTTTATACTAGGATCTCTGAGTAAGACTAGTTTTTTGTTGTTGTTGTTAGAATGATGGACTAGTTTTTTTTGTTGTTGTTGTTAGAATGATGAACTTTGAAAAGTTAATACCATTTCACTTATGATTGTTTACAGGGTGTGGTAGTGCACACCTTTAGTTTCAGCACTTGGGAGGCAGAGGTAAGGAGGATCGATGTGAGTTCGAGGCCACCTTGAGACTACATAGTAATCTGCAGGTCACCCTGTGATAGAGCCAGACCCTACCTCGAAAAACAAAAACAAAACAAAACAAAACAAAAAAAAAAAACAACCCTGAAATCTCTAGAGGGAAAACTTCAGAACATAGGTACAGGCAAGAATTTTCTGAAAAGGTCTCTAATAGCATGGAAATGGGATTGCTTGGAATTAAAAAGGTTTGTTACAGCAAAGGAGTGTATCAACAGAGAAATAAAGGTAGCCTATGGAATTGGATATTTGCCAATTAATAAATGAGCTAAAGAACTAAGCAAAAAGTTTTCAATAGAAAGAACACAAATGGCCAATAAATATTTTTAAAAGTGTTCAACACTTAGCCATTAGGAAAATGCAAATTAAATCTACTTTGAGATGGTGCCCATCCTCAAGAAAACAAATAGCAACAAATGCTGGTGAGAATGTAGGCAAAGAGAAACCCTTTTCCATTACTGGTGGAAGTGTAAATTAGCATTATGGAAATCAGTGTGGAGGTTTCTCAAAAAACAAAACATAGAATTATCATATGATATAGCCATGCTACTCCAGGGTATATATTCAAAGGACTCTTGAGTCCTACCACAGAGATCATTACATGTTACATATCCATGTTTAGTGCTGTCCTACTCATAATAGGAAATGAAACCAGCCTAGATAATAATAAACAGATCAATGAATAATGAGAATGCAATAGATACATGCATTGGAATTTTATTCAGCCCAAAGAAAAATGAAGTCATGAAATGGATATGGAAATTATTATACTGAGATAAGTACACTAAGAACAAAAACACTGCATGTTCTCTCATGTGCTGATAATTCACACATACATACACATACATACATGTATAGGTCATGAAACTATAAAGGAGATTATGATGGAAAGAAAGGTTTTAAGGAAGGTGTGGGGGGAGGATAATAGAATGCATATGAAATCCCATTGAAAAATGTACTACTTGGGATGGAAGGGTATTAGTGGGATGGAGGAGAAGAGGATTAGCTAAAACAAAGTATGCATGAAAAAACCATTACAAAACCCATTCTTTGTATGTTGATCAAAAACCAAACAACAAAAAAGCTACAGAGCATTGGTGTAGTGGGAGGAAAAGCAGCATCTATGCTGCTTTTGTTAATTATAATGTATACTGTGATCTTTTACCCATCATAGCAGACAAATGATAGGAAGGTCATAAATGCAGGTAATTTTATTAGCAATTGACATAAAAATGCAATCATCTTCGGGATGAAGATAAGAAGCTATGAATCTGTGTTCCAGAAGTTACTTGCACAGATGCCAGGTGTGGAAATCAATCTGGCACATGTTCAATTCCCAGACAGACTTCTTTCAAAATTGTTCATTCAAGAGAGCTAAACTACAGCACTACTACTCTACAAAAAGTAATAGAAAATTTCAATCAGTGGAATCATTAATAACATTAATTTCTGTAATGAACACAACAGAACTAAACTAGTGTGAAATTAGATAACCTCTTTCAAAAAATGAAGCAATAATGAATATTTTCAATCTCATAGTATGTATAATGCAAAACTATTAAAATTTCATATGCCCACATTCCTATTTTTATGAAATATTAATTTTAACTAAATATACAACAAATACTATCTATGAAGACATATTTATCAAAACTAATTTTTTAGTATTAGTTTAGTTTAAGCCTAAAGAACTCAAATGTGAATTTGATTTTTATTTTTAAAGAGTATTACACTAAAATAGGGGAATCAGAACTGTTCAACATGCCAATTTGGAAAATTGGGCAAAGTATAGTATGTTGTTTATTTATATTAAGATGGAGTCAACTCCTAATCTGCATTCTTCCATTTGGTAACATTTAGAAAGGCATTTTAAAAAATGTGCGTGTGTGTGTGTGTGTGTGTGTGTGTGTGTGTGTGTGTGTGTGTGTGTGTAGAAGTCAGTTCTCTCTTTCATCTTTCTGAGACAAGGTCTCTTGTTTTGCCATTGTTTAGCTAGTTCCAGCTCTATCTTCCCTTGTCAAAGGCATGTTGGGTTTACTCCACTGTGCATTATTCATTACATAGGTGGTTAGGAGAACTGAATTCTAGTTATCAAGTTTGCAAGCAACAGCTTTTAATCACTGAGCCACCCACCCCAAGCCCATAAAATGGCATTTACAAACCAATTTGTAAGTAAAATAAGTAGAAGAATTAATGCATTATCAATTTCTTTCGCTGTTATAGATTAAGAATTCAAAATCCTTTTCAGTGAAGCCTCCGGTCCCAAGCCTTTCTTATCAAAGAGCTCTACAAATGATCTAGAATCTTCCTTGTTTACAAATGCTGTGCACCCTTCAGCTACTATAAAACTGCTAACAAGAGCCTTTAAGAGCAAGTCCAGCAATGTTTGCCTATAAAATGGTTACTACCACTGAACGCTAAGAACTAACACTTATGCTTTACATAGTTTATACATTCTGCCTTTTCAAATACTATTTTACAGTTAAATTTCTACTGTCTAGAATGATCAACATGGTTAGACTCTTATAAAAGAAAACCCTCTACCTTGAAGAAGTACAGTGATGTAAAACTATGTAGATTATATTAAGGAGCTAGTAAAGCTGATAATTATATACATAAGCTTGTATGTAATCACTGTAGTAAAAGGATATTTTATATACATTTATACTTCCATTCACATATATTCTTCCCATTTAGCAAGCTTCCTTTATTTAACTTATTATTATTATTATTATTTTTGGAGGCAGGGTCACACTCTAGTCCAGGCTGACCCAGAACTCACTCTGTAGCCCCAGGCTGGCCTTGAATTCACAGTGATCCTCCTACCTCTGTCTCCTGAGGCTGGGATTAAAAGTGCATGACACCATGCCCTGCAAGTGTCCTTTTAAGCTATTTGTTAAACATTTTGATGGGCAACATAAGATATGTGTTATTGCAGTAAGCTACTGAAAGGAGTAAAGTAGGCTTAGAGATGTGCCTCAGCAGGAAAGTACATGCACAATATGGGTGAGGCAGGGTTCAATACCCAGGAGCACCACTCCTAAGACATATAGCCATCTAAGGAATGAAAATAATAAAATAAACCAATATAAATACTACAGAATTTAAAAAACTATTCCAGAAATATACTACTGCCGAAAAATGTAACTAAACTTGGGATGCATTTATTTTAGAGGTAAAATGTTTGTCTGATATGCACAGGACTCTAGATTTGACCACTGACACTGAAAAAAAATAAAGAAAACAGAGAAAGGGAAGGAGAGAAAGTGGAAGGAAAAAGGGAAGCAGAGAAGGCGGGAAGGAAAGAAGATTGTATGACCTAAAATGTGACTATTTTTCTTTCTTGCTGGAGGTTCAAACTTCACAAACCATAAGCAGCTTATGAATTAAGGAATTAGCTATTTTTAAAAATCTTATTTATATTTCCTATTGTAGCATAATGGTATTAATAGCACTTGGCTCTAAATTCATTTCTTCAATGTTTAAAAAAGTAGTATCAGTGATATATATTATTTTACATATATGTTTATGAATATAATTATAAAAATTAAATGACATAATTTTTCTTTGTGGGAAATATAAATGCCTTGATATTTTCATTCCTCACAATGATAAATTTAAAAAAATAGTCTTTATTAAAAGGTCAAATAGTACTTTTGTCACTGAGCATGGGTTAACATCACAGGAAGACAATGAAGAAAATAATCCATTTTACACAGAACCTATTTTCTATTTTGTCTTAGGTATAGAAGACAGAAGTCACTCTACCTCACAAAGCAGCAAGTCAATGATGTGGAACACCATGCAGAGTGGGAACTTGGCAGTAAACAGAGTGAGGAACCACTGGGATGCATACATATGAGCTTCCAGGTTCAGATCACAGAAATGGCTGTGTAGGTCAGGCAGCTGTTCCTAAAAGGCAAAGTGAAAGGGTTAGGAGAAGAAGGGCTGACTTCTTGCTATAATTGCAATTTACATCAAGCTTTCTGTGGGCACTTCAACTGTATTCCAACATTGGTTGCTTTTATGTGAGTGCACAGAAGTGCTGACAAGAGATGGGACTTAACAAATAACAATTATTATATTTTGCTCACATGACTGTTCTGGAAGTGCTTTGTCTCAGAACACCTGCAGTCTAATGAATATCCTAACTCCAAGGTCAAGCCACAGCTTATTGTTCAGGACTCTCCTCTTACCTAATTAGAAATGTATTTCTTTTTGGACACCACCAACTATGAGCATTATCTGAGGTATATAGCATTCAGGATAATTTTGAGTACTTGGAAAACTTCAAGTATGACCACATATTAAAAATCTATCTTCAGCATATTAAAAATGGCAAAGTAAAACTATAAAACTATGAAAATGTATAATACATAGATCTGAAAAGCTCTTAATATGCCTTTATAGCTTTATTTTATTCTCGAGTTAAACAAGAAAAAGTGTGAAAAGTAAAGAACAAAGTATTTCTATAACTAAAGGATAGAGGCAAAGATATAGAAAAGCTAACATTCATTTTGCTTTTATAAAGACACCAAAAAATCCCCCACTTCTTATAAATATGCTCACTCTGAAAATAACACCCAAATGTATCTATTGGATAATTTAACAAGGTCTCTAAACAGTCATCAAGCTAAAAGACAAAAAAAAGCTAATTGGAAAGTGGTTGACTTTCTTCATCCCAAACTTGTTCTTTATTTACTAGACACTTATGTGATGTTCAAAGCCCCCAGAAAAGCTGCCTTTTTGAAATAGAAACACAAGCAAAACTTGAAACTCTGTGAAAGAAAGCTAAAACATGAATGTTATGGCTTGGATATAAAGTGTTTTTCCCCAAAGACTCAATCAAGTATGAAGGCATGGTCCTTAGCTGGTGGCACTATTGAGAGGTGATAGGATCATGAGGACAATCACCTCATTAATGACTTGATTCATCGTATTCACAGCTGAATGGGCTACTAGGAGGAAGAAAGTCACTAGAAGTATGTCTTTGAATATCTAAGCCAGCCTGTTTCTGTCTCTCTGCTTCCTAACAGTCAGGACGCAGGTAGCCTCCTCCTCTGCCACATGCTCCCACAGCCACGATGTTCTACCTTATATTAGACCTATAGTAATGGAGTTGGATGACTGAAGTGAAGCCTCTAAAACTGAGACAAATTAAATCTTCCTTCCCCTAAGTTGTTTACATATTTGGTCACAGCAAAAACTAGTACAGAAAATAACCACAAATATTTACTTGGCAAGATTAGATATCTTTTAAAAATTACAAAATATTTAATGTACTTAGTTACTAGATTCTTCTATAAACTCATTTCTCCCTCCCTCCTACTTATCATTGTGCTCGTGGTATATTTTATATCCTCTTTACAGAGTCTTCTACTCTTCTACATCCCTTTTCCCCCCAAAATGGCTCCTTAACCTCCCTCTAAACTCTCAAGTCTTCTACTTCCCCTGTTCTTTTAGCCCATCAGGCTCCTATGACTTCACTTCCCTCTTTAGGTTAACAGTTCTGGACTGGTCATGTCACTGGACTTTTACCAGCACCTTCTACCCCATGTTCCACTAATCTTCCTCTGCAGCCATTTTGCATTTCCCTAATATAGAATCAATCCATTCATAAAGTTCCTTCATATTTTGTGGGGAGCTGTTATTGTACCTTAAACTGCGTCAACATCTGTTTTGAAGGTCTCTGTTCTTCCTCCTACTAACCAATGCTAAGCCCCTAGTTCTCTGCCAAAACTTTGTCGGCCAGGCAGGTTTCCTCCTAGAGATCACATGACCCTTGTTGAGGCCAGGTTACCTAGCAACCTGGTTATGCTAATTCCTAAGTAACCCATGTTTTCCTCCCCTGTGAAAAAATACTTAAGTGCTGCCTGCCCTGGAAATAAAGGAGTTTGATCGGAATATCGTCTTACTCCATTCCCTGCGTCTCTTGTCTCTCTCATTCTCACCCCTTCTCTAGGGCCCTCGCTGACCCACTGGCGGGTGGGTTAGGACAATATTTCTTTTGGGTCTCCATCATTTAAATGTCATATAAATATGCTGAACAGACTCATTATAAATTTAAGATTTCCAATCCTAAATAGACATTCAAAGCTACCCAATAATTATTAAATTCTTAATGATGATTCTAGTCAATAATTTTGCTCTTACAATCCTTTATACTTTATAATAATTTATATATATATATATATATATATATATATATATATATATATATATATATATATATATGAATGTTATACCTACACATTTACAAAAATATATTATGAAGTACACCAAGAACATACTAACATTGAGATTAGGAAATTATGGAAAAGTTAAAATATAGAATCTACATTATCATATTTTAGGTTTATGACAGTTTCAGGCAAGCTTCATACACCCCCCACTCCCCAATTTGAGTAGGAGGTGTCTAGCTAGAGCTCAAACCTAGGTGCTAAAACTAATTGGTCAGGTATGAACCAACCACCTGTCTTCCTGCTCACCTGGGGCAGGAAATACTGAACAGATAATTCTGTCTCTCTTCCCTCACATGGTCTAGCAGAAGGACATAGGTGAGGGGTTTGATTTCTCCTCCACATGAACCTTTCCTTCTCATGATCTTTTCTTTTCCTGCTTGTTTAGCTAAATAGCATAGATTTTGTTAAAACCTCTCCCACATGTTTTACCCAAACTGGTGGCTGGAGAACTCTGTAACTCCCCATTTTCGTTTAAATAAAGTCTCCCATTATACCTTAACCTCTGGGTGGTCTATAATTTTAATTCTTTAACTTTATAGACAAGGATTTGGACACTTCTTAATTTTTGAGGTACTTCGGAATTTTGTTGGGTATTATCTAAATTCTAATCCCCAGCTCAGCCTATTACAGGTACTACAAAAATTCCTTTGCCAATATATTTCTCTTTTTTTTTAATATCCTCTATGTATATAGTAGTTGTGATAATTAGAAAGACAAACTGACTTCCATATTTTAATTTTCATTTGTTAACTTCACTGGCTAATTTACTATATCCTCATTAAAAAATATAATAAGGTGAAATATTGAAAATGTGAGATTATTTAGAAATATTCAATGGTTAAATACATGTATATTTTATGTATCATTGATCACTGCATTTCACTTAACATTTGTAGATAATTATTATTCATCAACTCTATTAGGATTTTTATTTTGGTTAACCAAACAAATTATTAGAAGCTCCTCATTTTTACTTACCTGCATTAGTTTCTCCAGCTGATAGAATTTACAATGAAGATCTTCAAAGTTGTTTTTGTAGAGGTCTCGCAAGCCATAGTCATACATGATTTTCACCAAAACACAAAATGCTTGTTCTTCTGGCATCTACAGAAAAACATGCACATACAAAATATGCATGAGTAGTAATTGTCCAGAATGTTAACTAAATACCTTCAAGTTCTCTGAAGAAATGCCTGAAGGCCTGTTGTGGCTTTAGTTTCACATACCTGTTCCCTTTTGCAAAAGCTCCTAAGTACTCAGCAATTTTTTTCTGTATCCTGCCAGTGTTTCTTTGTAAAAATAAAGGTTTCATACATTTTTTCTGTATCATTGTATGTCTTATTTTACCAATTTCCACAAAAAATAACATTACACACATATAGACAGACAGACACAGAAAAACACACACACAAATCTAGCTCTTCTCCCCTTAAACATACGTTAGAATTATTTCTCTCTCATTATATGCATAGGTACTAATTTCTTTTAAAACTATTTTATTAATTTATTTATTTATGAGAGAGAGAATATAGGTATGCAAACATAATGTAAACAAATTCCAGACACATGTACCATTTTGTGCATCTGGCTTTACATGGGTACTAGGGAATCAAGGCCAGGCCATCAGGCTTTGCAAGCAAGTGCCTTTAACCACTGAGCCATCTCTTTAGACCCGCCTTTTTTTTAAAAAAAAGCTACATAGTATTCCATTATTTGGATATTCCAGAATTCATTTAATCAATTTCCAACTGGTGCATAGATTAGATATTACAATATTTTTAGCATCAACAGCTATAATAAATAACCTTGTATTTAAATTATTATTTTTAAAAATAAAAATCAGATATTGGCTACAGGTAAGCAAAGTCCTAAAGAGGGATCATAGGGAAAAATGTAATTTTAATTTTTAAAAATGTATTTGTGTGTGTGTGTGCACATGCAAAGAAACACCAGGCACTTGCAACACATTTCATATCTTGCTTATATGGGTGGCTTGGGAATTGAACCTGGACTGATAGGTTTTTCAAACAAGGATCTAATAAAATTCTATAAGTAAATTTAAGCTATTAATATATTAACTCTCAGATATATTTTATCTCAATAGAGAAGTCTGAAATCAAAGGAAAAATTATCAAAATTGAGGTCTCAAAAAGCTGAGAAAAATATGGAAAAGAAAATATTCATTGCTTTGAAAAGTATATGAAGCAGAACAAAATGTCAGATGAATGACTATTACGTAAACATCTACTTAAAAATCACCCTGGAAAATATGAATTTAACCAATACCATTGAATTATTTCATGTCCTTATTAGATTAATTTCATGCCTGAATAACTCAGCAAAATAGAGCTTCATTTACCCACTTATAAACAAAATTGTTTATTTAAATTCCTATCCAAACCATCCTCTTGTATTATCTACTTATAAACCATCAAAGGCCTAAATTGTTGAAAGAAAATCTTTTACAATTAAATAAGTATACTTCTTTGTCACCAGTTTGTCTGAAAACTGGCTTATTCCTTTTGTATCTATGTGTTATTCAAAGTCTTTTCATAATGGTTGGCCTCTGACCTTAGCTTTTCAAGTTTGCGAGTTCTTTTCAGCTTCTATTTAGTACTTAGTATACAAATGCACTGCATGAGGTACTTCTTTAGAACTTCTGTCATTCTGCCTGAAATACTTGTCTTACCACCAAATTCCAAGTCCTATCATCTTTTCAAGTGGCTGTTAAAAAATCTGCATCTAAAATAACTATAGCCAGCCTTAAAGAAAATAATTCACCCAGGCTCTTTCTCTAAGTGGATGCAATTGCTTGTGTATTTTACTATCTGGTAACTTGCATGGGGGCTAATAAGCCTTTGTTTCCTAGAGCGTGGTAAAACCACTGAAGTAAAGAGATGGTTTAAACACCTTCTGGCCTTCATACGCACAGTCACTGCACAGCTGAGATGCAGGCACTGGATATAAACAGAATGAACAGATCTTCCCAAAGGATGAATACACAGGCAAATCACCTGGAATAGGTAAGGCTAAAAGTGGGGATGATAATGCTATAGCCAGGCTTCAAGTAAAAAAAACAGCCTAGTAGGGGTCATATGGAGACAGATCATTCAAAATAACCAGGGTGATGACAAGTAGACACAAATTTCCATTTATTTTTAGATATGGAACTTAAAATATGCCTCCTTCCTAAACCTCCCTTCATCATCCACAGAATGTGACATGACCATTTAATGTGCTTGGAAAATGAACTATTTAAGTTTGACCTTAGTGCCTAAAAAACTCAAAATTTGTGAATATTAATTGTCTCAGCTCAAACGTTATTTTGTAAAGCACAATTTAAAATGTGTGTGTGTGTGTGTGTGTGTGTGTGTGTGTGTGTGTGTGTG
This sequence comes from Zapus hudsonius, assembly GCA_004024765.1. NCBI lineage: Eukaryota > Metazoa > Chordata > Mammalia > Rodentia > Dipodidae > Zapus > Zapus hudsonius. The sequence continues at coordinate 138,080 of PVHP010000210.1, forward strand.
TGTGTGTACACGGTGTGCCAGGGCTTCCTGTCACTACAAACCCCAGATGCTTACACCATTTTTTTGTGTGTCTGGCTTACAAGGGTGGCTTGGGATTTGAACCTGGGCCAGCAGGATTTGTAAGCAAGCACCCTTAACAGCTGAGCCATCTCTTCACCCCTTTTGCCTTTTTACATTTGCGTCTACATTTGGAGGGGTAGAGGCAGTCTGGAAGTTTGAATCCTTTTTGTCTATCTTTTAGCAATACAGTCAAGCTTTTAGTATTTAATGTGACACATAAAAATGTAAAAACAGTAGTCTAACTGTGGTAGAATCAATACTATCTATGAAGATTAGACAGAATAGGATTGTTGTTTACAGCAAGTAGCCATGACAGGCTTCTACAGACATATTTTATACCATAGCACTCAAAAGAACAAATGAGTCCATGGGTAAATTTTTTACCCTATCTAAAAGAACAAAAGTAGGCCACCCAAGCTGGAGAGGAACCACCTCAAACTTACCATTTAGAGCCCTTACAAAACCTCTAAAGAAGTGACGTGATGAGCAAAAGAGAAAGGCAGATATCCTATAGAAGGATAAATGAGATAGACACCAAGGGTGCCCCAAATGTCCAAAACACAAATCCAGAGACTCTTAAGAACTCAACAATTATGCAAACTTAGAACTCACCCACCATGACTCAGGGAAATTTGCAGAAGAGGTGGCAGAAAGATTGTAAGAGCCCTGATGGGGGAGAATATCTAATGCATAAGGGTGTGTCATCCTGATATTAAGGGGTTTTCTCTAATAAGACATGATATTGAGCATCTTGCTGTGGTCATATATATATATATATATATATATATATATATATATATATATATATATATATATACACATATATAATATACTAATAAAAATGTTCAAAAAACATAAAAATACAAGAGTAAATTTTTGCTTTAAGACCTCTACTGTTAAAATAGTGGCATTTGCCCTTTGTGTATATAACATAACAGCAGTTTCTGTGTACCAGTGGGAAGAATGTCCTCTCCCCATCTTTTTGTAAATTAAATGCTGATGAGCTTCAGTCCCTGGTTTTCCTCAGAATTAAGGGATATGATAAGCTCAGGGTAGATGACTGGGTAGGGCTGTACACATAGCACAGCTCTGACTTTGAGATCTTACTGATCTTTAAAGGTTAAGCTTAAGTGAATTGAGCCATCATCTTTGTTACTCCCTTTAACCTGAAGAGTTATTAGCCCTCTCTGAATCTTCAAACCTTTTCTTACATTCAGTATAATTATTTGTGTGCCCTTAGCCTCTTCAACGAAGAGCTTTTAACAAATATAGTGTTAAACATTTGTTTAGGCTAGTTTCACTCAGTAAAAAACAACAAAAAGGTAGAAGCAAAGAACTTGTATAAGAATTGGAAGCCAGGGCAGTTAAATGCAGTCATATTAGCACTAAATCTCTTGTGATATTATTATAAAATCAAAACTTATAAAATTTGATGTTGCCTATACTTTACATTGAATATCTAGTATGTCACTAAATTAGCATCAAGAAAAATCAGTTAAGCCGGAAGTAGTGGTACATAACTTTAGTCCCAGCACTTAGGAGGCAGAGGTAGGAAGATCACTATGAGTTCAAAGTCAACCTGAAATTACATAGTGCATTCCAGGTCAGCCTGAGTAGAGTGAGGCCCTACCTAGGATTCCCCCCCCTTGCAAAGAAAATTAAGATCTGGGAATCAATAAGTGGCTGTACTATCAAACCACACCTTACTGTGCTCAATTTCCATACTAGATAGTGTCATGGTAACAGCATGCTAAAACACACATACAGGGCTGGAGAGATGGCTCAGCGGTTAAGGCACTTGCCTCCAGTGCCTAAGGTCCGGGGTTCAATTCCCCAGTACAAACATGAGCCAGACCCACAAGCTGGTGACCCTGGTGCTCTCTCTCTCTCTCTCTCTCTCTCTCTCTCTCTCTCTCTCTCTGCTTGAAGATGAATAAATAAAATATTTAAAAAAATAAAATAAAACACACATACACACAAGCATTAAGGGCTAGAGAGATAACTCAGTGGTAAAGGTGCTTCTTGCAAGACTTAACAGACCAGATTCAATTCCCCAGTACCCACATACATCTAGTCATGACAAATCCATGGCACATGCATCTGGAGCTCATTTGCAGTGGCTAGAGGCCCTAGCACTCCATTCTCTGTCTCCTCTACTTGCATATAAACAAATAAAAATATTTTAAAACATATTAAAATGACTAACCTAATACAAAATTAATGTTTCACTGAAGAAATAATCAATATACCACTGATATGTAATCAAAGTACAACAAAAATAAACACTGATCTATATATATATATATATTTAAATAAAGTATTAAATTTATTTTATTTATATATGGGAACCGATGGGTATTTAATGCTGAATTTCATTTTTTTCTGTGTATTGTAACTTTGTCATAGAATCAGTGGTACTTAACTGGGGAAAAAAGATAAACACTAAAATCTTGTAAATTCAGTTTACACAGCCTTCACTGTGGCTCTCTGAAATACCTGCTTAACATACATACTCTGAGAATGAAGTATGATTAATCACAGTTTGGTAACAAATGTTGATAACGATTTGTCATCTGTGCTATTAACCAAGATCATCTCTAAGAATCAGTAGATCTCTCCACAACAAATCATAAAATGCAGCACTGCTAAGTTTCAAGTAATGTACATCAAGATAGTTTCTCGAGAAAAACTAGATTTTGATAATTAAAAATAATCTCTATATCTAAAATAACTGTTTCCTATTCCAAAACAAATATGTTTCCCATCTTTTTTGAATTATCTACCTTTTACTCTGAAGACAATGGACATTCCACTGATTTTTCTGAATTTTCTCCATAAAAATGGATGCTATTTGGAAAGTCCTAAGCTCCTGAGTCATCATTTTATGTTTACATAGTGAAATACAATAGAATAAAAGCTGTTTTCTATTTGTTTACTTTCCCTTTTAAATCAAACAGATGCTAAAATACATTTAATTTGAATAGCTACTCATTATCCTCCTATGTGTTATCAATTTAAATTAGTAGGACCAGAGGCCAAAAGAAAATTGACTGGGTAGATGACTATTACCTATAGAAATGTTAACAGCAGCTCTCACTATCAGACACACTCAGGACTCCTTCTGTTTCTCACAACAATCTCATGAAATAGACATGTTACATTGTAAGACCAGTGAGGCTCAGAGGCATTAACTGATTTTGCAATAATTACAGATCTATTAAAAAATTCTAGATTTTATATCATGAATGAGCTCTTTTTAATGACAAGTACAAAATAAGTAATATTTTTTATACTCACAACATGGGTTACTCAGTACTCATAATAACCCAAGAAGGATAAAATTATTTCCATTTTATGAAGAAACTGAAGCCTATTTTAGGAATATTGTCCAAGTTCACTGTACTTAAAAGATATTGAATAATGATTCAAATGCATTCTTGTAGTGTTTCATATCATTTGAGGGACTTCAGCTTTCAAAGGACAGATTAGCATAAAACAGTAAATTAAGAGGATTTTTTTTGTTTTTGTTTTTCAAGGTAGGCGTTCTAGCCCAGACTAACCTGGAATTCACTATGCAGTCCAAGGCTGGCCTCAAACTCACTGCAAACCTCCTACCTCTGCCTCCCTAGTGCTGGGACTAAATGTGTGAGCCACCATGCCTGATATAAGAGGATTAAAAAAAAGTTAAAAAGTACTGATCATATGATAGGACACTGGGTCAAACTGGAAAATAACCCCCCCAAAAAAAACTCGATATAAAAATTAGAATGTAATTCTACTATATATAATACCATTATGTATCAATTGGGATTCTAAAGGTAGACATTTGAATATCGATTTAAAAAATATTTTATTTATTTGCAAGCAGAGAGATAGAGAAACATACAGAAAGAAAGAGAGGGAGAAAGAAAGAGAGAGTATGGGCACACCAGGGCCCATAGCCACGAAAATGAAACTCTAGATGTATGCACTACTTTGTGCATCTGGCTTACATGGGTCCTGGGGAATTGAACCCAGGTCGTAAAGCTTAGCAGGCAAGTGAAGTGTTGACCCATCCCTCCAGCCCCAATGTTTTGATTATTATAGGATGATTCTAGTACATACATTTTTGGTTTATATGTGTAAAGTATTAGAATGCAGCCAGCAGTGGAACTGGTAGGTATGCATATCTTCATTAGACAAATGAAAGGAGTTGTGGTTACTTATAGTTTTACTTTAAAAAATTCAATTAAGTTAAAATATTTGTGATTATTAAACATAATCTTTCCTGTAATTAGAAAGCTTCTTAATTCTTTATTCATTTTTAAGCAGAGATACAGAGAGAGAGAGAGAAAGAGAGAGAGAGAGAATGCACCATGGCCACCACCTTGTGGGTCTGGCTTATGTGGGTCCTGGGGAAATGAACCTCGGGCCTTAGGCACTGGAGGCAAATGCCTTAACCGCTGAGCCATCTCTCCAGCCCAGAAAGCTTCTTAATTCTAAATATGCCAGCATTTAAAAAACAAAGTAATTAAGTTTAAAAAGAAACATCATTTTTGTAGGTCTAAAATAGTACACATTCAATTAAAAAATTTAAAGTACTTGATAATATATATGGCAGAAAAATGTATTCATTTAAATTATATATTATGCTTAGAATAAATAAAATATATCATTTACTTTACCTCCAGTTAGGCAGACTACTATTAAAATAATATTAAGATTCTAATATATTTACTTTCAAAGGCAGTTACAAATTGTAATAATCGTAAGCCATCTGTGCTACATTATCCTTCACCTACAAATGACGACTTTCTTATAATTATAGAAATGGATATAACAGCATCTATTATGATAAACGTTTAATTTGCTGCTTAAATGATATTTGTCACAAAGTTATTGCCAAAACACATGAAAATTCATAAGCACTAATGAAGCTAAATATTAAAAAAAAATTTAGACATGGAAAACTTGAAAATTCAGAACATAGTTTTGCTTTGGTCTTTCTTTACTCTTGGGAAATGAATGTGAAATATAAATGACCATGGGTGAGCAAAGGACAGTGTTCTAAAAAGTAGGCTCTGACAATGACTAATATGGAGCTGCCAAAGAATGTCTGCAGCAAAAGAAGCAATAGCTTATGTAACTGATAAAAAATTAGTCAGCAAGATCCTAATAACATACATACTTGAAACCAAAGATAATGTATTTGATGAATTGTTTAAGCTAAATGGTATTCTACCTGCTTAAACAACAGAGAAAAAAATATGGGAAAAACCTTTCAGTTAATTTATGCTATTCAAATTGACTGATGGGTTCATTGGCTGGTTTACAGAATATGATAATTAACAAAATTATCTAAAATAATACCAATTAGAAATTAGAATATAATATCCTTTTGTTGTACAATGCTGAATGTCAGTTATTCTTTCCTTTAGGATCCTGAAAGCATTTCTGTATTTTGTTATTTTTATAATCCATGGTAGCAACTGCATAGTTCTATCAATTTAGAAAGTATGAAAGACTAGAGTGAATATTGTCCATCTTGGGAACCGTTTTTTAAAATATTTTATTTATTCATTTTCAACCAGAGAGAGAGAAAGAGAGAGAGAGAGAGAGAGAGAGAGAGAACACACCAGGGCCACCTCCTTGTGGGTCTGGCTTATGTGGGGCCTGGGGAATTGAACCTGGGGTCTTAGGCATTGGAGGCAGGTGCCTTAACCATTGAGCAATCTCTCCAGCCCTTGGGAGCTGTTTTATCAGGTGAGTTTACAAAAGTTCACTTGTCATACAGGTCTTATTATTGTAGAGTTGGTAATATAGGAAAAAAATCTAAGATTTTAATTATTTTACTTCCTTTAATTTTATAAGTTTTTTTAAACTTTCTTTAAGGGGTTAGAAAAGGGCACATTTCAAAATAATTAAAAACTTGAAATTAAGCTAAACTTGAAGACATTCACGATATACTATTATCTCAAAAATTGCTCAATATAATGCTTATAAAAGGGTATAAATGAGAGCGGGTGAACCAGTACAAAGATGACTGTGTATAAAATGAAGCAGCTCCATCAGCAGCTTTGCTTATTTGAAGACCAGCTTCTCACTGATTATAAAGATTCCCTTAGAAGAAAAACAGCTCTTAGCCTTGATGAATACATTCAAGCTATGGCTCAATGACCATTCTAGATACTAGATGGATTCAGTAGTGAAAGAAGGACCCCTGAGAATTTGTTATAAATGGTTATTAATCACAGGGCCACTGAAGAAGATAGGATGTGGTAAAATCAAGAGAAAAGGAAATCAAGGAGTAAACAGAAGGATCATGAACAGATGCATCAGAGGGAGAAACCAACCACAAAGTGAGACAATCATAACAGATATACTGCTGAGCATCACTCATTAGAAACATGTCATCACAATTAGGATAATGGGTCTGCTATAAATATTCATTTCCAGAGTGTCTAACTCAATGGAAATGCTTCAGCTATTAGCTTGTTAGACCTCTCTGCAGCATTCAACACTGTGCATTAATCTTCCCATTGAAAACTGGAATTGCTTCAAGATTTTCTTATCAGCTATCTAAATGTTTGTTATTCCTGGGATTTATTCTGTCTGCCTTAGTCTATTTATTCTCCCCGGATGATCTGATCTACTCATGATTTCAGCTTTGCTGTCTCCCCAAGCATCAGCCTCTAGTTTATAACTAACTAGTCACTGGGCAGGTCTACTAGATGCCCCAGAAATATTTCCAACAAAAAATTCCAGGGATAAGGTCCTATACAGTGGATCTAAGACTAAACAATCACGTACAGAGGGATCCAGATGGGTAAAGATCTGAGCCTGTCTGGGGGCAGGACACCCCAACAGGAAAGATCTCTGTTTAAGGTCAAACCTGGTGATTATTCCACTAGGAGCGAGGTGGGATGAACAGCACTCCTCAGGGGGCCTGAGTCCAACCCTAGCTAGACAACAATAGATCACTGTCAGGCACCTGCCAGCACCTACTGGGGGTGGTAATAAGCGGAACCCTGCAACCCAACCAGAAGGGACTCCGAGGGGAAAGAGGAGCAAATAGATAAACCCTGGCCACCCCTGAGTCTCAGTAACAAGACAAAGCAGAGTACACAGACAAATAAGACCTATGACCTCTATATATTATACTACATACCAAACAGCAACACAGGTCAGGCACTCCCATAACCACAGAAGCTAATGCATCTGTGGTTACAACCCACATGCACACAGAGCACTCATTGCTTACCCAACAAATCTAGTTTGACCACATGTCAAAAAAAAAAAAAAAAGAATTCCTACTCCCCTACCCAGACATTGGCAGAAACCAATGGAAAAAAAAAAACACCACAAAAATTAAATCTGGAACTCCCCAACCCAGGGCCCCTAGTCCCACTATAGAACAGGAAAGTGACAAAGAAGTGGAGATAACAAAAATACAATCCCAAAGAGAGAATAACATGACTCTTGACCAAAACTGCAATGCAAACATGAAGCAGTTAATGGCTGATATGGAAACTATGAAAAAAGACATAAATGAGATGAATCTCACCAACACAAGCATAGACTTCAGACTGAATTTAATGGAGGGAAATATGAATACTCCAAAAACACATTAAGTGAATTGGAGGTGAACCAACTACCGGAGGAGCTAGACAATCAATTGATTAAATTTGATGAGGACTTAAGAAAACTTAAAAATGGTTTTCAGGAATCCTTAGCAAAAACAAAAATAGACTGGAAATTAGAACTCACCAAAGAATTGGAGACTATAAACAAAATTATAGCAGAAACCAAAAATGAACAGAGTTGTTAAAAACCTCCCTTGAATCAATCAATCCCAGAGTTGACAATCTGGAGGACAGATTCTCAGACCTTGAGGATAAGGCAGAAGAAATTAATAAGGATGTCATAAGTTTCAATAAATTCAAGAAATCATGTGAGCAAAATATGAGGGATCTATGGGATACCATACCAATATTAGAATCATGGGGATCCCAGAGGGAGAGAATCCCAGGCCAGGGGCATAGGAAATATTTGCAACAGAATTATTCAAGAAAACTTCCCTACCTTACAAGAGAAAGCCCACTCAACATTCAAGGGGCCCAGAGGACTCCAAATAGACAGGACATGAAGAGGAATTCTCCAAGACACATTTTAATCAATATGCCTAACATAGAAAGTAAAGAGAAAATACTCAAGCTGAAAGAGAAAAGAAACTCATCAACTACAAAGGCAAACCACTCAGACTTACCTCAGACTTCTCTTAGAAACCATTAAAGCCAGAAAGGTTTGGAACAATGCTCTTCAGGACCTAAAGAAGTATGGCTTTAAACCTAGACTACTGTACCCAGCAAAGCTATCCCTCATAATAGACGGAGAATTGAAAGTGTTCCATGAAATAAACCATCTCTATGATTATTTGAACACAAAGCCAAAGTTACAGAAGATTCTACAGGATATTCCAGACAGAAGAGACAAGAAATCTACCTCAGAAAAGTAATAGAGATCATGCACGACAAGCACAATCAGTGTGCTAATAACAGCAGCACAGACACCAATCCCCATAAACCCTCCAATATGGCAGGGCTTAAAGCAAACCTCACAGTTATATCTCTGAATATAAATGGACTTAACTCCCCTATAAAAAGACACAGGTTAGCAGGGTGGATCAGAAAAATGGATCCTTCCATCTGCTGTATTCAAGAAATGCACCTTACTCTAAAGACAGCAATCTTCTTAGGGTAAAAGGATGGAAAACAGTTTATCAAGCATGCAGAAGTAAAAAGCAAGCAGGTTTGGTTACATTAATTTCTGACAAAACAGACTTTACACCAAAGTCAATTAAAAAGGATAAGGATAGTCACTTCTTACTCATCAAGGGAAGGATCCAACAAGAAGATATTACTATCATTAACATGTATGCACCAAATTCAGGTGCAAAAGTTTATAAAGGAAACCCTACTCAAAAACAAAACAGAAATAAACTCTAATTCCATCATAGTAGGAGACTTTAATACACCTCTATCATCTCTAGACAGATCAACCAAACAGAAGCTCAGCAGGGGCATAACAGAGCTCAATAACACCATTGACCAGCTGGGGATAACAAATTTTTACAGAACATTCCACCCCAAAGACACAGAATGTACATTATTCTCAGCAGCACATGGACCCTTCTATAAAATTGACCACGTACTAGGTCATAAATTGTCCCTCAACAAATTTAGCAAGATTGACGTAGTCCCTTGCATTATATCAGACCATAAAGCACTAAAGGTAGAAATTAACAATAGAACAAGATTCAGAAAATACACAAAGAATTGGTGCCTGAACAACTCGCTTCTAAAAAATGATTGGGTCACCCAAGAAATAAAACAGGAAATTCAGAATTTCCTAGCAATAAATGATGATGATAACACATCTTATCAGAACTTGTGGGACACAGTGAAGGCAGTCCTAAGGAGGAAATTCATTGCGCTAAACACCTTCATATCAAAGACAGAGAGGTCTCAAATCAACCACCTAACCACCCGCTTAAGGTCATTGGAACAGATGGAAAAGGCCAACTCTAGGGGCTCAAGATGAAAGGAAATAATTAAAATCAGATCTGAGATTAATGAATTGGAAATAAAGAAAATGATTAAAAATATATATAAATCAAAGAGTTGGTTCTTTGAAAAAGTTAATAAGATTGACAAACCCCTGGCCAATCTAATCAAACGAAGAACTGAGAAAGCCCAAATCAACAAAATCAGAAATGACAAGGGTGAGATCACAGCAGATCCCAATGAGATTGGAAGTATCATCAGGTCATACTTCCAAAACCTCTATTCCACAAAATTAGAGAACCTGGAAGAAATGGATAAATTTTTGGACACCTTCCAACTACCAAAGCTTAACCCAGAGCAGATAAAATCACTAAATAAACCTATCACATCCACAGAGATTGAAAATGTAATCAAAAACCTTCCCAAAAGGAAAAGCCCAGGACCAGATGGTTTTTTAGCTGAATTCTACCAAACCTTCATCACAGAACTGATACTACTCTTTCTGAAGCTTGTTAGAAGCATAGAAAAAGAGGGAAGGCTTCCAAACTCCTTCTATGAAGCTACCATTTCCCTAATTCCCAAACCAGGCAAGATGCAACAAGAAAAGAGAACTACAGACCCATATCTCTGATGAACTTAGATGTAAAAATCTTGAACAAAGTCCTAGCAAACTGGATACAATGCTACATCAAAAATATTATCCACCCTGACCACAAAAACCACATGGTCATTTCAATAGATGCGGAAAAGGTCTTTGACAAAATTCAACACCACTTCATGTTCAAAGCTCTGGAAGAATAGGCATAGACAGCCTATACCTCAACATAATAAAGACTGTAGTGTGTTTGGCAAAACAAGTTCCATATGATTCATATTTGTGATCCCACCTCCAGCCCAGGACCTCTCAACTGATGCTCAGTAAACGTCCTGTAAATGAATGCAAATAACAGGAACACAGAGTGTGTAAATACAAATCACAAAAGAGACTTTGCTGTCATAGCATATTGGTTCATAGTAGTCTTAATTCTGATATTTGGGGAGCTACACAGATTTCTTTATTTTAGATAGTTCTAATAAAAATAATTCCAAATAAACAATTTACTTGCTTCCAGCCAGAAAAGCTAATTCTACTGAAAAACTTTCCTGTCCTTGACATGACATCTGTTACTTCACCCCAGGTATCTTTTAAAAAAGATATGCCATGTGTAATTTTCCTCATGTAAATGGGAAATCAGAACAAAGAACAAAATAATGCAGACTATACATTTAGTAGCATGTTATTTTTCTCTTGAAAAATTACTTACATGTAACAGCAATACAGCAGCAAGAAAAGACTGTCCTTGACAGTACCCAATGTCTTCATCATACACCGAGTAGGCCTAAAAGAGACATGAAGAAGAAATGCTGTAATAGTCACAGATTTTAACTTATGTGTTGGCTCCCATCAGGCTGCTGCTTCTTCCTGTCTCCAGGCATTCTACCACATTTCACTTCAATCCAAGTATATCTGTCATTAACACATTGAGACACCCCCCAAGGTACTTTTCCTAAAGCAGTCCTAGATTCCCATTATCATAAGTTCATCTTTACAATGTGAAAATCAGGGCTACTCAGATGACTAAATCAATTTTTAAAGATCCACTATAGCTTAACTTGAAGCATGTGCCAAGTGCAGGGAGTGTTAGGATTTTGAGGTTGTTATGAAATCTGCTGCACTACATGGGAGAAGTCCTGAAGCTTGTCAGAGTGGAATGCAGAGCCACTATTCTGAGAGATAAACATCATGTATTAGAAAGTTAGAAGCTCTCAAAACTTTGTCAGCTACTCTTCCATTTTCCACAAGGCCGAAGAGTACAAATGGCCCCTCTTTTTATAATGCTGTACAAGACAGCCACCCAATATACCCACTAGTGCAGGTACTCTGGATGCTCCACACCTTAAAGAACATTTTAACCAGGCCAAATGAAGACGGCAAAAGAGGCTCGTGCACAGGAAATTTAGCGGTTTTTTTTTACAAAGTAACTGTCACCATTCAACTTAATGTTTAGAACTTTGTCTTCAGAGAAAAAGAACTAGGGTGCACACTTAGTATTTACTGAGAACTTCAAACATTTGGTTCATAATAAAAACGTGAAAGATGCTTTACAATAGATATTAGGAGGCTGAAGCAGTAAGGAGAGTGTGTTGATTGAAGAGTGGAGATGATGGAGGTTGGAAAGCCTTTCTGTTAAAAGTCCAGATGGAAAACATTTTAGTTTTTGAGGGAAAACTATATTATCAGTTAAAATATCAAATCATTTTTTTAAAGTCAAGAGCAGCATCAAAACAGGCTCTGTGGGCCACAGTTCACATTCAGGTGATTGAATTAGGATAAAAAAAATAAACAGCACAGTGATATTTTTTTATAAAATTCAAGCATCCCAAGAATGCTGTTGGTATCTTGGGTACATATCCCACCCCATATAGTGTGCTTCATTTTACTGAGAGAACTTCCATTCAACTTTCTTAGTACAACTCATCGTGACTTTTATGAGGATGAAGACTTTCTGCTTAGGGCAATAGTTACCGAAACTGACAAGGAAAGTACATAGGAAGGGTAAATAAGAGAGTTCACTTTTTACAAAAAAATCAAAGTAAAGGGTTTGCAACTTTTTCTCCCTTCTCTTGTGCCTTTAGTTCAGTGGATCAAACTCATTCCTGTGATATTTAAGCAAGCACTCTAACACTGAGTTATAGCTCAAGCCATGTAATACTTGTGTAAAAAATGCTTTTTGAAGCATAATGAGATGCATGTGTTTTGGGATAATGAGATGCATGTATTTTGCTTTAATAATTCTTTTAGTTAGGGCATTGTTCAGCCTTACCATTACTGAATATCACTCCAGAATGCTCCTTAATGCCTCTTAGTAGTCTAACATCTCCTCAAGCATTGACTGTTTTTTCATATATTTTTATTTATTTATATGAGAGAGAGAGAGAGAGAGAGAGAGAGAGAGAGAGAGAGAGAGAGAGAGAGAGAGAGAAAAAATGAGTACATCAGGGCCTCCTGTCACTGCTGGCTTACGTGGGTACCAAGGAATCTAACCCAGGTCACCAGGCTTTGTAAGAAAGCATCTTTATTCACTGAGCCATCTCACCAGCTCTGATTTTTCAATATATATCATTACAATGCGTTGTTTTGGAACCTCATATAAATGAATTACATAGTGTATGCTCTTTGGGTCTGGCTTCTTTTACTCACTGTAATGTTCCTGAGACGATTCCATGTTATTGTGCCACAACAGCTCATTTATTTCCATTGCTGTATTCACTGTATAAACACAGTCCACATTGTTTGTTCATCCTATTTCCAGTGTTTGTCTAATCTTTTCAAATATTTAGCTATTGTTTTTTATTTCTCTTATCTATGTATTTTTAATTTCAGTAATTTCTATTATTATTTTCATTATTTCTTTTTTCTATTTACTTAGGATTCACTTTAGCCTTCATTTTTCTTTAGTTTAAAATAACAACCTAGATCATTTCTATTTTCCAATGTAGGCAATTAAAGCTGTAAGTTTTCTTCTAACTCCTTGACACCTTTCAAGAACACTGTTGATTATGGTACCAATCCTCACCAAAATGTCATCATCCCTAAGCATTATAGGCTAGTGGAGAGGCACAGATATGACTCTTTCTCCACACAATGAATTTTCCACAGTAGTGTGTATGTGAAGACCTAAGGGGTTCCAACTCCAAAACCATAGTCCTAGAGGAAAGACTGGGGTTATATTACAAAGGCAAGGATCCAAAGGCAATCTTTGTACTAGGGATGGAGTAGAGTGAGCTAACAGCTTCTTAATGAGGTCTGTTTGGTCAGATCAAATTCATCTATCCATTCTATTCCTATATGAACCTTAATAAAGAAAAAGCAAAGAGTAGTATTCCACAGAACAATCTATACTGTCAGAATTTAATATCATATCAGCAAACTCACTTAGTGGTTCAGTGTTTACCTTGCCCTGGATTCAAAATCCAAAACAAAAGAAAAAGACGGGCCTAAAGGTATGCATCTCAATCTATTTAAACAGCCTCTGTTTATCCTCTGTAAAGGTAAAGTCAATACCCACTATATTCCCTAAAATTCTCATGCCTAAGACAACCCCATGTCCTTATTACACTGGAAAAATTGTCATTCACACCACCTTCACTCTCTAAAGTTTCCTAATTAGGACTGCAAATCGTGGAACCATCTAATTCATGTTAGGACCCTATGCTAAAAGTAGTCTACTTTTCCATCTGAAAAATTGTACCATTGTTATTTTTAAAGTATATGCTAATAAGATTATATTTTATAACATTTTCTTGTGACATTACTTATAGAGAATTAAAATCAAATGCATTACTAGAAAATAATTAATCTCTCATGCTTCATATATACTCTTGATCCCTATGTTAATTTTGCATGAATTTTAATTTGTAAACTCAGGTCTTTCAGAAAGTAAAGGGTAACAACTCAATAAAAAGCAATCTTATTATGGTACTATTGTTCTCATTCAACCTTTTTCTGCTAATGTTAATATCTCATTCTTACCTAATCAGAGAAAAATTACATCAGTGGAATTATTATCACAATTTAAAAGGAGCTTTTCTTCATTATTACCAATTTAAAGCCCCGCTTAATTTTAAAAATTGAAAGATCAATTAACATCTTTTATTTATTTTCCTTTGATGTTACAGTAATATTGATGATAGCTTAGTCTATTTTATTCATAACTTGTATGTGTGTGCATGTGTGTTTGGAGATAAAAGGATAAAGAGAGAATACTTAGAAGAAAGAGAAAGAAAAAGGGGAAAGTTTAAATCCTATCTCTATTTAGAGTAATTCTGATTGCATGGAACTTTGTAACTCCTTTTTCCATGAACTAGGAATGTTGACATTGTTGAGAGAGCCCATTATAAAAGAGATAAATATATTCTTTAAGTTTCCCTCCCCTCATCCAAGTGAATCATGCTTCATCGATCCTACTTTATTTGAACCTATTTTAAAAAAAATATTTTATTTATTTGAGAGACAGAAGAAAGAAAAGGGAGGGGAGGGGAAGGAGAAGGTAGGGTACGGAGGGGAAGGGAGGGGAAGAGAAGAGAGGAGAGGGGAGGAAAGGGGAAAAGAGGAGAGGAGAAAATGGGTGGGGCAAGGCGGGTGATTCTATGTCACACCAGGCGCTCTTGCCATTACAAACAAACTGCAGATACATGGACTACTTTCTGAATCTGCCTTTATGTCAGTACTGGACAACTGAACCTGGGCTTTGCAAGCAAGTACTTTTAACCACTGGGCAACCTCCCCAACTCTCTCTCTCTCTCTCTCTCTCTCTCTCTCTCTCTCTCTCTCTCCTTTTTAAATACAAACATATTTGACATTTGTATCAGTTAGCATCTCACTGATGTGACAAAATACCCTGCAAGAATCAATGTAAAGGAAAAGGGTTTATTTAGATTTATGCTTTGAGGGGGAGTTTTTAAAAATTTATTTATTTAATTAATTAATTTTTTTTGTCCATAATGAGTTACAATATTTAGTGGGCAAACAATGAGTTGTTATCCCAAATTCCCTGCTGCCCTCCCCTCCCCAATCCGCTGGATAACCTCCTCCATGGGTCATCTGGATCAGTTCTTGTTACAGGGGACCATGGATAGCCTAGTATTCAGCCAGGTTCTCGTGGCCCTATATGTTGTTACTGAGGGGTGCCATGCCTCTGGATAGTCTCCCTCACCACGGCTCTCACAATCTTTCTGCCCCCTCTTCTGCATAGTTGTGGTGGATGAGTATTAAGGCTGCTTTAAGGTTGTGAGTTTAAGGGTCTTTGTGTCGAAAATTGTTGGTTTCTGTCTCACTGGCTTATCCTGTGTTGATTTAATCGCTGTGGCTGTGGGTCCTTTGTTCATCCTGACATTCTCTGTGGGGTTCCATATGGATCCTCCACGGTATGACTGTGGTGGCTCCTCTTTTGCCAGAATCTCAGCTATCAGCCTACAGTCGGTTGGTAGGGTTAGATGGGCCCCAGCTCTCTCGCTGCATCCTGAAAAATACAAACACAATCTCCATTGGAGAGTGAGATCAGTGGAGGTTAACAAATATACACAATTCTGGATTACCTAGATTCTATTTTTAGTAGCCTCCCCATAAATCGCTCCCATAGTGCATCTTGTCTTGGGAGCCCAAGAGTACAGGATCCGGTGCCTATTGCCCTGAATCCCAAGTTCCAGACAAGAGGTCCCCCTCACTAAGTGGAAAATTGGCCGAATTTGAAAGCTGTTGATTGTCTCCCCCAGGCCCAGGCTCCTCCATTACACAAGTGCTCCTTTCTTAGTTCGCTGTTCTCTCCCAGTAGGAGGTGTGGTCAGCCTACTCATGACCGCAGATTGTGTTTCGTGTCAGTGGTCTCTGTTTACTCCAGCTGTCGTGGATCAGTTCCCCCGGCAGCCTGTGCAGTTCCTTCCAGCACTACATTAACTGCCTTCTGGGGGCTGGATACCATTCCGGAGGTTGAAGGGTCTCTCGATGCTGATCAGTGGCATTCTGTGATTTCTTCAGCAACTGGCTTTTGCCTCAGGCCTGGGGAGGGCACTCAAGAGCTTTGACAGAATTCTCTCTTGTTGATGGAACCTCATGGGTCGCTTTGGTCAACATCTCAGTGAGGGAAGGAACCAGTGGTTGAAACCAGGGGTTGTCAGGCTGATCTAATTATTCACAGGCTTAGACTTTCTCCGCTACTACTCATGGCCCCTCTTGCCAGTCGACGCTCACTACTTTCTCAATAGGTTACAGTATGCTCATAAGGATTTTATAGTTTTGAACCTAATATGGTTTTATCCTCATGCTTAAGCCATTCCTTGAGGGGAAGTTTTATCATGGCAGGGAAAGCACAGCAGGAGTGCGATGGGTCAGGTGTCTGCAGAGACAACTCCTCCCCTTGAGTGGGAAGTGTCTAGCTAGAGCTACAACCTAGGGGCTAAAACTGACTGGTCAGGTATGAACCAATCAGCTGTCTCTCTGACTCACCTGAGAGAACTTTCCCAAGGACCTTTTGTCTTAGCCCTCTCTTCCCCACATGGCAAGCTAGTAGAAGGACCTCTGAATCTCCAGGCCTTAGAAAGGTAAGGCCTACCCCACCCCAGCTAATGGGTCTGTCTCCAGATTTTTTCCCCTCATGAACCTCTCCTTTTCACGATAGGAGCCCTCTGTATCTTTTCTTCTTCTGCTTGTTTAGCTGAACAAGTTAAGTTCTGTTAAACTCTCCATGTTTTCTCCCCATATTGGTGGCTGGAAAACTCTGTAACTCCCCATGTTCTCTTAAATAATAAAGTCTCCCACTATACCTTAATATCTTGTTGTCTATGATTTTAATTCTTTAACTTTGTAGACAAGAATCCAGGTACTCCTCAAATTTTGGGGTGCATTAGAATTTTGCTGGGCATTATTTAAATTCTAACCCCCAGCTCACCCCGTAACAGGAGTAAGAAGCCTGTATCACATCTTCATATTAGCTTGAAGTAGACAAAGAGAGCAAGTGGGGCTACCTAATACCAAGGCCTACCCCCAGTGACACAATTCCTGCAGCCATGCTCCACCTACTAAAGTTCCACAAACTTCCTAAACAGCACCACTAACATTTTAGGGATTAGGTAGGAAAACACATGTGGTATGAAAAACATTTTATATTCAAACTACTATAACATTTATTGAAAAATGAACTAATAAAAACTGAAGGTCTATGATAATCAGACAGAGAAGATAATGAATTCAGTGACTCCAAAGTCTATTATCTAATTGGAGAATAAAGCATAAAACTGAAAATTAATCATGTATTAATCTTACTTGTTTTATGTTTTGGGGTTGGGGTAGCAGTGAAAATCATTGATTTGGTATTATCAGTAACTTATAGATTTCAATGCACAGTTTGTAAAACAGAGTATTAGAGCAAGTTCCTCATCCTGAAATTCTTCAAAGCATTGTGCTGCTCTAGCCTAAGCTTTCTCTGACTTGAACAGAATCTTTTTCCATTCAAACTTTGCATCTCTTTATACCTTATCTTTCCTACCTCACTGCAAGGACTTCCCTGAATAGCTAGCTGTCCGTTTG
The DNA here is from genome assembly GCA_004024765.1 of Zapus hudsonius. Lineage (NCBI taxonomy): Eukaryota > Metazoa > Chordata > Mammalia > Rodentia > Dipodidae > Zapus > Zapus hudsonius. The sequence goes on from PVHP010000210.1 coordinate 155,807, forward strand.
GCCTTCCATTTATTTCAAAACTACCTGGGGTTACTTCTGGTAATGGAGGCGTGGCTCTTACTGAATCAGCCTCCCTCCTGGCCATGAATTAAATAACATCAAATGAAATGTACAAAACAACTAACTGAGAACAATGAAGAACTTAACAAAGCAGAAAGAAACTAAAGGAGAAGAAGCACTTAGGGAAAAACAAATGACATCATTGAAATTAGCTCTACTTCCTAGGGTCCTAGTACAAACAGAATGGTTCTAATATTTACTATTCTAATTAAAAATCTATTAATAATATTTTCACCAAATGCACCGGATCCCGTACTCTTGGGCTCCCAAAAAAAGATGCACTATGGGACCGATTGATGGGGAGGCTACTAAAAATAGAATCTAGGTAATCCAGAATTGTGTATATTTGTTAACCTATACTGACTTCACACTCTGATGGAGATTGTGTTTGTATTTTTCAGGATGCAACGAGAGAGTTGTGGCCCATCTAACCCTACCAACCAACTGAGGGCCGATAGCAGAGATTCTCGCAAGAGATGAGCCATCACAGTCATACTGTGGAGGATCCATATGGAGCCCCGCAGAGAATGATGGGATGAACAAGGGACCTACAGCCACAGCCATTCAATCAACACAGGATAACCCAGGGGGACAGAAACCAACAATTTTCAACACAAAGCCCCCTAAGCGCACAACATTAAAGCAGCCTTAATACACACCCACCACGACTCAGGGAACTGAGCGGAAGAGGGGGCAGAAAGATTGTGAGAGCCGTTGTGGGGGAGACTATCAAGAGGCATGACACCCCTTAGTAACAACACACTTGGGCCAGGAGAACCAGGCTGAGTACTAGGCTATCCATAGTCCCCTGCCACAAGGACTGATCCAGACGACCCACGGAAGAGGATATCCAGCTGATTGGGGATGGGGAGGGGAGCAGTGGGGAATTGGGGATAACAACTCATTGTTTGCCCACTACATAATGTAACTCATTATGGTCAATAAATATATATATTAAAAAATATTTTCATCAAATAAAATTCTCATCATCCAAATTTTCCTACAGAAACTGGGAAGACGGTTCAATGGGTGAAAGCACAAGAACCCACATAAAGTTGGACATGTTAGCACCTATTTGTAATACAGGTGTGCCTTTGGTGAGATGTGAAGGAACAAATCCCTTCATGTGATTCCCAGCCCCCTGTGTGCTCCCTGGGGAGCCTGAGGAAATTTTTACACATCTGAAGGATTCTACCTCTTATAAGCCCCTTTTGAAAAGAATCTAACACTGAGCCCCAATCACCATTTCTAAAGTCACCAATTGTCCCCAATAGATAGTTGCCCAGGACATCTAATGCCTGGGAAAACACTACCTGTAAAGTCCATTAAATTATCACACCAAAGGTCCTTTAAAACCCTCCTCAAAGCTTCCCACAGTGGGCACAACCTCAGATCCTCCAGAAGTCTATTCCCTCACTGCTGAATAAAGGCACTCCCTTGTCTGAGTGAGCTTGAGTCCAATGTACTTTCTATCCCACTTTCCTTACAAGATGGGAGACAGAGAAAGAAAAATCCCCCAGAAGCTCACAGGTCAGCTAACCTGATGAACCCAGAGGTGAACAACAAGAGATCCTTCCTCAAAATAAGGAAGGATAGACACTCAAGATTGTCCTCTGACCATATGTGTACTGTGGTATGAACATACCTGTCATCTACATACATAAAAGTTTAAAGAAAGGTTTCCAGCAGTGCATGATGGTTCACACCTTTAATCCCAGCACTCATGAGGCAGAGGTAGGAGGATCACTATGAGACTAAGGCCTGCCTGAGACTACAGAGTGAGTTCCAAGTCAGCCTGGGCTAGAGTGAGATCTACCTAGAAAAAAAAACAAAAACAAACAAATGGAAAAAAAAAAGTTTTCTACACTGTTACATATATCTTTAGGAGACTAGCACAGAAAATAGAAAAAGGGATATTTCTTTTTAGACACAGGAATGGAGCTGTGCATACTAGCAAAATTACAGATAAACTCAAAGACTAACATGAGGTAAGCATGAGTCACAAGAAGAATAAAAGGAAATGAAAAGCTATTTGATTTTTGTTTCTTTTTATATTGACATATTTATTGTTAATAATTAGATACATTGTATGAGCAAATCTTGTGATGGTACCCCCATTTCCATCCTCCCTGCCCCCAACCCATTAGGGGCCCTCCTCAGTGTGCATTCTGGATCAGTCCATGGGGTAGGGGTTTTTAATTGCACAAGAGGGAGCCAGATATTTTTTTTCCCCTTGTGTGTTGCTACTAAGGGGAGAGGGCAATACTCTGGAGAAATTCTAGCTCAGGCTGACCTGGAATTCACTATGTAATCTCAAACTGACCTGGAACTCACAGCCCTCCTACTTCTGCCTCCTGAGTGCTGAGATTAAAAGCATGCACCAGCACGCCCAGCTTGAAAGCTATTTTTGAACTAAACAAAGATTCTGTGAGAACACATAGGATGGGTCATACTTCTAAAACAGATTTCCTTTCCAGCTTCTTGGTATTAGAAAGTAATTACCACTTTCGATAATTCACCAGCAGCCAGTGAGCAGTAGTCAGGCTCACCAATAGATCTGGCATATAACTGCTTCTCCAAATTCTAACTAAAACGTGGAGCTGTGCTGAGTTTTTTTTTCCTGTAAATCTAAGTGATGTTGAGAGCAAACAACTGTAACTCAGATCACCTCCTCACCTTAGCAGGAGCTTGACATTTACATAAAACAATTTACCATTCATTAGATAGACAAACCACTTCACTTATCATCTTTAATGAGCTCCTGCTCAAAGCAAGCAAGGCAGCAACCAGTATTTTGGTTAAGGGCACCAGTAGATCTTAAGTGAACATGCAAGAGAAACAACAGTATAAAATATGTGGAATAAGTTTATTATACAAATATGAGATAGAGTTTCAAGGGCAAGATCTTTACTAATGCCACAATAAGCTAATAAGATGATCACAAAGTGAGAACAATTAAATGGCACTGGTTGTCTAAAAGAAATGATGGTAAAGATTAAAAGAAGACTATTATTACAGAATTTAAAAATAGAAGTAGCATTTCAAAGAATTGTTTAGCATTTATTACATCATAAATGTGATGGTTAAGTTTTGTTGTCAACACACCATGTGATGGTTAAGTTTTGTTGTCAACTTGACCTGTTAACAATCCACAATAATCTTAAATGTTGTGTAGCAGATTTCCTCCAAATTAAAGAGAGAAAGAAGGCTCAGGGGATTCAGGAAGTCATGTTAACTAGAAACAAACATCCCTTCCTGGGAAGGCAGTGCAGGAAGAAAATTCCAGAGATTCAGGAAGTCAATGAGTCTGGGAAAGGGTTGTAAGACCCCACCCTAAGGCTATACCAAGAGTAAGGAAATCTCTCTCTTCCTTTCCCCTGCCTGTTTGCTAGTGTGTGTGTGGTGTTGGTGATTCGTTCTCTCTTTCTCTCTCTCCTCTGCTTGGACCTGTGAAATGGGGCCAACCATTTTCACCATTATGGAACTTCCCCTGGATCTGTGACTTCAATAAATCCCCTCCTCCCATAACTGTGTCTTGTTTGGAGATTCATCCTAGCGGTGTGTTATTTATTTACTATAAAGTGCTAAAATGTTTGTAGAGTATTATTTAATTCTTATAACAACTTCTTGTGTTATTATCTTGTTGTTTTTTTTAATCAATGAAGAAATGGACACAAAATGGTAAAATAAATTTTAATAGACCCTCCTCCAATTAGAAAATACCAGAGCCACAATTCAAACTGATGATACAGCTCAAGCCAGCAGCTTTCTTTCTCTCTCTGGATCTGTTTGTTAATCTGTGTAACGAATTTCCAGTAAATCATAAAAACCTAACAACCAAATACAGAACTTTCTCTTTTACTCCACAAATATTCAAAAACTACTAGAAAAATGAGTGCAGTTAGCAAATGTAGAGAAATAATAATCATAAAATTCCAAAGAATGGTTAACTGTGTGAGAAAAGACTGGATCTAAAAGGAACATTAGGTGGGTTCTAAAAAGTATTGGTAATATATTACTTAGGTTTTAGTTATAAGAATATTACTTGTTATTTTTTGATGCATGTATTTGTGATCAGGTGTATGGCATGCACATGTGTACATATGTATATAAAAGTCAGAGGATAATCTTGGTATCACTGCCAAGAACACTCATCACTTTTTTTCTTTGAGACAAGGTCTCACATTTGGCCTGGAGCTCAACAATTAGGCTAGACTGGCTGGCCATTGAGCCCAGCCTCCTGTCTCTGCCTTCCCAGCACTGGGATTACAAGTGTGTGCCATCACACCAGGCATTTTTATATGGGATTTGGGGATGGAACTAAGGTCTTCATACTTGCAAGGCAGATACTTTATGATGGAATCATCACCCAATCTTTAACAAGCTAATTCTTCCTGTTCATAGTAGTCATGTTCTATGAAGTTGTAATGACACTGAATTCCTCAGTGCTGAATTACTACCCATCAGGGAGAAAGAGTTATTCTCTTATATACCTCTTGCCATAACACTTTTTGCAACTAATTACTATATATAGCTTTAAGTGTGTTTATGTTTAATATAATATTTAACATATAATGTTGATTCATTAACAGTGAACTAGGAGTTATAGTAACTGGATATAGTAACACTATAACTCAGTGAAGTTTATATCACTTTTTTTCTCAGAAAGGCATGTCATAATCTCTTAGTGCTTAGCAACACTAAACTACATGTGAGGGCCACTACAAACACAAAAATCACCAAGAAAAAGCACGAAAAATGCAAACACATAGCAATATAGGATACTGTGGTGCTTACAATATAAAAATTGAAACATGGCAGAATATTGCCTTGTTACCCTGAGCATCCCACAACTCAAATTTCTTGATACACTTGCATTTCTGTGACTGACCAGAAGAAACAAACACACAAAAAAACAACAAATAAAAGCAAAACCTCATCATAAGTGCTGATTTTAAAGTTGCAAATAGATTTTGCAATGTAGGCAAATCTACAAGTATCCATTCCATAACTAATGACTGACATTATATATATATAAATATATTTATTATATATATACATGCAATAGCTTTATCTCTGGCATTAGTCTATAAAATGAATCAATACAAAGTATTTTTAATTAATAAAATCAAAACTGTTATTTCTTATACTCACAAATTATTAGAAAGGATACAAACACTACAAAAATCAAGTACCAATGTAGATATATTTCCAAATTACTAAAATGAAAATTTGTGTATAAGTAAGCAATCTTGCTAAAAATTTGCAGTAACCTAGTATTTTTTATAATATTGAAATCCAAACTTTTAGAATATAAATTTATTAATTTTTTATTTCTTCAGTACTTAGAATAAGAAGCTTACATGATAAACTGATCATTTTCATCTATATTTTTCTTTGAAACTCAACATGTATTTTCTCATACAAGCAGTACAATTATGGAGATCTCAGACCAACATCCATCACTCTATTTCCCACAATAATAGCTGGTTAGTAAAGTACACAAAAACCAAAAAGTTTACTTAGAAACCGGGCGTGGTGGCAGACACCTTTAATCCCAGCACTCGGGAGACAGAGGTAAGAGAATTGTTGTGAGTTCAAGGCCACCTTGAGACTACATAGTGAATTCCACGTCAGCCTGGACCAGAGCGAGACCCTGCCTCAAAAAAACAAACAAACAAACAAAAAGTTTACTTAGAATTTTTCTATGAACCAAGCATCTGGAATTCCAGCTTTGCTACTTGCCAAAATTACTTAACTTCCCTAAGCTAACTTCTTTCAGTGAAGCAAAATGTGGAAGACTGGTGTAAGCACTGAACAAAATGGACAAGAGAGGTTTTCTTATAAGGCTTACTTTCTAGCATGAAAGCACAGACAATAGCCATGCCAGATAATTTATGTACTATGCTTGAAAGTAATAAGTACAATAGAGAAAAGTAAATCAGAGAAAAAAAGAGAGAGTAATTTCAATAGAGTGAGTCCATACTGATCGTGAGAAAATAACAACTCCAGCACTAAAATGATTAATGAAAATGAGAATTGTTGGGCTGGAGAGATGGCTCAGTGGCTAAAGTGCTTGCAAAGATAGCTTGGGATCGATTCCCTGGTACCCTTTTAAAGCCAAATGCACAAAGTGGTGCATGTATCTAGAGTTCATATGCAGTGGTAGGAGGTCCTGGTGTGCTCATACTCACTCTTTTTTCTCCTTGCAAACAAATAAACAAAAATATTTTTTTTATTTTATTATTTTTTAAAATATTTTATTTATTAATTTTTCAAGCAGAGAGATACAGAGAGAGAGAGAGAGAGAGAGAGAGAGAGAGAGAGAGAGAGAGAGAGAGAGAGAGCGAGCACCAGGGCCACCACCTTGTGGGTCTGGCTTATGTGGGTCCTGGGGAATTGAACCGGGGGCCTTAGGCACTGGAGGCAAGTGCCTTAACCGTTGAGCCATCTTTCCAGCCCAAACAAAAATATTTTAAAAATATTAATCCGTAAGTCCATATGGATATGACAATAAATAAATGAATGAGTAGCTTGAAAATATGATTCAAACAGGACATTTATATCCACAGAAAATGCCTAATGACTACAAAGGATAAAAGAGAAACTTCATAAATAAGCCTAGTGGAAAATATCTTATTTATGTGATTAAAGTGAAGATCAGCAATAATAAGAAAAAGTGAACTTGTGCAATACCCAAGAGGAAGAAGTAGGAACATATTCTGTGAGATGTATAGCCTGAATCTAACCATGGCAGAACATCAGACGAAACCAAATTCAGAGACCATCTGAAAAAATGACTGGCCTACAATCTTTAAAAGTATCGGGTTTAGGGCTGAAGAGATGGCTTAGCGGTTGAGGCGTTTGCCTGCAATGCAGAAGGACCAGAGTTCAATTCCCCAGTGCCCATATAAATTCAGATGCACAAGAGGGCGCATGTGTCTGGAGTTCATTTTCAGTGGCTGGAGGCCCTGGTGTGCCCATTCTCTCTCTCTCTCTCTCTCTCTCTCTCTCTCTCTCTCTCTCTCTCTCTCTCTCTCTCATAAATAAAATATTTTTTAAAAAAAGTATCAGGTTTAGGTTATGGTTACATGAAATAATCTCCTTGCTTATAAGAAAATCATATTAAAGTAGTTGGGGTTAATGAAGCATGATACTGGCAAATCACACAAAAAATAGTTCAGCAAAACAAAATTCTGTCCTTACAAACTTTCCTGTAAGTTTTAGATTAAACATATATGTAATATATAGAAATATTTATATTTGATAGTATAATTTTTGTTGAATAATAATAATAAATTGATCTTAAAAAGGTTATTAAGTTTGTCCTATATGCTGGTAGCAAGGAGAGTATCAACATAAACACTAAAATGAGATTCACTGATAAATCATCTAAACACTGGAGACAAACGTAGAAGGCTAAATGTACTCAAAAATATTCACTCAAAAAGCAATTTTCTTATCTAACACAGCTGGCAAAAGTCCTAGATGTAAACTTTTTTATATAACACTTTAAAAAGGCCCTTGGCAACAATTAAAAAGTAACTCTTTTTTTAAAGAGTAAATGTAAAAAAAAGCTAGACTACTATATCCTTAATTTTTTAATGCCCCTATTGCAAGCAAACTATTATATGATGATGAGAACTCACCCCCAGCATTTAGTTTATACTTTTGGTCATTTGAAAAAATTTTTAATTTAATTTATTTTTTGCAAGCAGAGAGAGAGAATAACACAAAGACAGAGAGAGAGAGAGAAAGAGAGAGAATGGGCATGTCAAGGCCCCTTGCCACTGCAAACCAACTCCAGATGCATGTGCTACTTTGTGCATCTGACTTTATATGAGTGCTGAGGAATTGAATCTGGGTCTCAAGCTTTTCCAAGCAAGCACCTTAACTGCTGAGCCATCTCTCCAGCCCTCCATACTTTTAAATTTTTAAAGGGTATATAATACAGAACAATACAACCCAGGAACTCTATAAAACAAACAAACAAACAAACCCAAGAATCTCGCCTTTAAGAAGTTTAGCTTGAAAAGGTTTTAGGTATATAAAATATTTCAGAGAGGAAGGAAATGGTAGGAATAGGGGACCCCACTTAGGGGTTTATATATATTAAAAATTCATATTAAAGCTGGGCATGGTGGCCTACGCCTTTAATCCTACCACTTGGGAGGCAGAGATTGGAGAACTGCATGAGTTGAGGCAACCCTGATACTACATAGTAAATCCCAGGTCAGTCTGGGTTAGAGTGAGACTCTACCTCAAAAACAAAGCAAAACAAACAACAACAACAACAACAAAAAACCCCTTCATATTAAGGCAGGCCAGCTTCTGAAGAAAGTAGGGTATCACAGGTTATCTTGGCTGAGGTGTCCCCATGGTCTTGTCAAACTCTCTTTAGAAATACACTTAGGCGAAGATATTCTGTCTTATCTTCAGATAGAATTGCACTGTGGTCTAATGTCTTCCTAGTGTCCCTAATTTCCTCTTAATTCTTTCTATAGGCATTTTCCCTAATATTTTTCTTACAAATTTAATTCTGTCTCAGTGACAGGACTAAGTCACTTTCACTGTGGCTAACTATACTGACATGGTGTGATTACTGAATATATATATTCAGTATGACTGAAACAAATAGAAGATATCAGAAATAGCATTTTCCCTCAAAACTGACCACAACACAGAGAAGATGAATTGATGTTCAAAATATCATCCATAATAATCTAAATTTCAAAGAGTAATTACTTTCACTTTGTTTTGGTTTTTCAGTTAGCCCAGCCTGGACTGGAACTCCCGACATAGCACAAGTCAGCTTGGCACACATGATTCTCTTGCCTCAGCCCTCTGAGTTTTGGGATCACAAAGCATGTACTGCCTCACTAGGCCATACAGAGCAATTTTTAAATTAGTTTTATTGAATGCATTTGAGGCTTAGAAAATGATATTAGGGGGCACATATTGATAACAACATGGTTACTATGTGATGTACATGAACATAGCTATCATCTCAGAGTTACTTTTTGTGTATGAAAGGAGCAGCTAAAATGATAATTAAATCCCTAATGCAATACAGTTTTATTAACAAAGTTTTTGTGTTGTACATGAGAGCCCCAGCTTCATCATAATCTGTGTATCACTGAGGAAAGAGTGGGTAGGACAAGCTTCTTGAAGATGGGCAACTAAGGTCTGGACAGATGGAAAGGAGGAGGAGGGCAATTCAGATTCATCTCTGCTTGGGAGAAAGCAGGAAGAGGTCTGCTTAAGGAGGAAGTTTCAAAGTTAAAAAGACACTGCCAACTGTGTAACAATTAGTAAGCAAGAGATGAAGCCACATAATTCTGTAACACATTGAGTTCACTCAGGAATAATTAAGATTGCTGTCTATAACACTTAAGGCATTTGAATCTAGCATAGGAATAGATATTGATTGTGCAAAAAACCTAAAGTTCTAGAGGAAACATGAATATCATTTTATTTGAAGATTTATTGTGCTTTATATTCTCAGATTAGTGTTTTAATTTTCTTCTCCTTTTAGTAATAAATCTTATTTTTCTTCCTCAAAGAACAACCTTATAACCTAAAAAGAATGACTATACCCAAACCATCAGGATTCACAACAATCCCTTTATTGTAATATCACCTATTTTTATCATCAGCACAATTCTGCCCTTTCTCTTCTATATCCTAGTGAGATAGTTAAATTTGCTGACAATTTGACCTGATTAGTAATCCATAATAATCTTGGGTGGGTTTGTGAGGTTGCTTACAGGAAGGATTAACTAAAAGAAGAGGTCCCTCTTCCAGAGTGGGCCCTTCCTCCAGAGTGGGCAGTCCTCTCAGTAGGGGGTAGGATGTAAGGAAGCTCCAGGGGAAAGGAGCTTCCTCCCCCCCACACCTATTTGCTGGTGTGGGAGGGGTGGGTATAGTATTAGTGATGATCTCTCTCTCTCTCTCTCTCTCTCTCTCTCTCTCTCTCTCTCTCTCTCTCTCTCTCTCCCTCCCCCTCTCTCAATCTCTCTGTCTCTGCTTGGAGCTATGAAAAGGGGCCAACGACTTTTACCATTATGGAACTTCCCTTGGATCTGTAACTTTAATAAATCCCTTCCTCCCATAACTGTGCCTAGTTTGGAGGTTACTCCCAGTAGCATGTGGCTGACTATATCACCTAGTAATAGTGTGAAGGCTTGAGCTATCTTTTTAGTTGAAAGGCTATGGATTGCATAGAAACTGTAATGCTATTTTAAGAAAACACTTTTGGGACCAAGAGCACTGCAAATCACTCACTCTCTTTCCAGGACACCAGCTCCACTAACTTGACCTTTTAATTGTTATGGTCCTAGTAGAAAAAATCTGTATTTTAAAATAAGATAATCTTCTATGTTTAGTTCTGACTAACAGAAAGTGGGTATATAAAAGTAATATATAAAGAGATACAAACAACCTGAAAAGTCTATCCTATCTGTATGCATGAATGCACGTACGTGCACTCACACACACCTGCACATACACACACATGCACACACACACACACACACACACATACACACCAAAGTGCCACAGCAACAATAACAAATGCAACAAATGACTTTAAAGTCATATAAACAAAGGCTGAGCAGGTAGTCAACTCCCACTCACATACAAACATTCCTATGTTAACAACACATATTTACATACTAACATACATGCTGATCACACACAGAACTATATGTGAAGCTTTTCAACTTTGAGTTCGTAGCTTTCTTTGTGTTTGTATATAACTGTATGTGCCCTAGAGTTGCTATGCTGAAAAGTTATAAACAAAATTCCCTTTGGCAATGAAGTAAAACTAGACAATTCTTCAGAAATGGATAATGTAGAATTTTTTTTTTGTGTGTGTGTGAGTTGGTTTCCACACATATGTGTTATGCTCATTTGTATGTAGGTATATGTGTCCAAGTACTATTGAGGCCAGAGGTCAACATTGGGTGACTTTTTCATGGTCTCTTGCTAAATCCAGAGCTCACTGATATAACTACACCAGCTACCCAGCAAGCCTTAGGGGTTCCTTGTCTCCACTTCCCCAGTGCTGGGATTACTGGTATGCACACTATGCCTGGCATTTGTGTGGGTCTGGGACTCAAACTGAGGTCCTCATGGCTAAGCGGCAAGCATGGAGCTACCTGCCCAGCCCAATGCAGAATGATTTAAATGGAGAAAAAGAAAGCAAGTTCTTATTCGGAAAGTCTTATCATCATGCACACTGGGTGCTGTCCTATCCTACTGTAGACAAGAGGATCAGTACAAATTCTCCTTTGCTTTGGAAAATTAACCTTAACCAAAAAGTTTTAGGAGATCATGGAGAAAAACCAATTAGTTATATTTTCCCACAAATGTTAAATGGTACCTTGTAGAAGGGAAATTGTAAAACTAATCAACAAGGAATCTAATAATAAACCAAGATTTGGGGGTCTTCTAGCATTTGCACAGGAACACTTTTAGGAAGTAATTCAGGCTTTTATTAGAGATCCTAGAAGGACCTCATTTTTCACACAAGACAGAGCAGTCAAAAATGAGTTGAAAGATAGGGCTGGGGTTTTAGCTCAGTAGTAAAGGGCATGCTTAGCATGTGTAAAGCCCTAGCAGGAAACTCCCAAGGGAAAAGAAAAGGTCAAAGGGGCCCATCACACCCCTTACTCCCACCAGATAAAGGAAATCTAATATAGAAAAAAAAGCATCACATAGAGCCTTTATATCTTTGCATGTACATGGTCTGCCATTCCATTCATAATGATCAAGTATAAAATGAACAAATAAAAATCAAGGGGAAAGACAAATTGTAAGTGATCAGATATTAGACTCCATGAGAATTCAACTTTTAAATACTTTGACATATGTGACATATCAAAAATGATAAAATTACAATAAAATACAACTTTAAAATAAAAAACTACTGAAACCCTTAGCTACATGAACAAATCTAAAACAGTATTGTGCTACATGAAAAAAGCGAGAGACAAGACAATATATATTCTATCGTACATTTATATCAAATTTTAGTCAATGAAAACTTATTTAGAAAATGCACATATCTAGGGTTGGGTATGGGTGGAGAGTGTGACTATAAAGGTTCATGAGGAAACTTTTTGGAGTAACAATGTTTGGTATCATGATTATGGCATATTTTGACTATGATTGCATAAGTGTAGATGTTTATCAACAATTTTCAAACTGTATAAATAAAATGGATATATTTAATTTTTAAAACTACAGTCTCCAGGCCAGATGGTTCAGTGATTAAGAAACTTTCCTGTAAAGCAGAAGGACCCGAATTCAATTCCATTCAATTCTCTGGCACCCACATAAAGCCAGACGAGCAGGGTGATACATGAGTCTGGAGTTCTTTTGCAGTGGCTGGGGGCCCGGGTGCTCTCTCTCTCTCTCTCTCTCTCTCTCTCTCTCTCTCTCTCTCTCTCTCTCTCTCTCTCTCTCTCTCATCAAATAAATAAATAAATAAATAAATAAATAAATAAATAAATAAAAATAAATATTAAACAAAGACGAGTTTTCACTAAGGAAAAAAGAAACATGTTTTGGAAAGATGCACTTAAAGCAGTATTCAAGATCAATCTGCAGATGCTGAGACCTCTACTAGGATACAGGAGGCTCTAATAACATTATTTTGAGCTCTTCTCTATACACCACCTCCCAAAGCAAAGCAAATTAAACAAAGAAAATAAAAACAATATCAATGAAATTAGAAAAAAATATGGTATGTAGAATCAATCAAGCCAAAGAAACAACTTTTGAAAAGAAACAATGGGCTAAAAAGTACTTGCCAATTTGATGTGATCCCAATTGAAATCCTAGGTTTGTTTATTTATTTCAAACACTGACAAGAAGAATCTAAAACATGGAAATACAACGAGCCACAGTAGCAAAAACAAACTGAGGCAGAACAAGAGTGGAGGCCCAATACTACCAGATCATAGCATTGCAGTGTTGGGACCAAGAAAGATCCACACACCAGTAAAACACAGATTTAGAAATGGCACACGTGTAGGAGCCTTGCTCATGACAAAGAATCTGCAGCACATCACTGGGAAAGTATGCTTATTTAACAAAAAGGCTGGATCAACTCTAGGTATATATGGGGAAAGCAGACATGTACTTAAAACAAAAATAAATTTTGGATAGATCCCAGTCCAAGAGAAAAATTAACTGTAAAAATGAGAGAGAAATTTGCATGAACAAAAGTATCTTAATGGCCAGTAATGATATGTAAAATGGTTGTCTTCAGCAGTCATAAGGAGAATATACCTGAAACCACATGACATACCACTATACACACACACACACACACACACACACACACACACACACACACACACACACACCCCAAGAGGCCAAAATTTAGAAATGTAATAAGTGTAGGTAGATTGCAGAATAACTGGAAGTCTTATACATCGGTTAGGTGAAAGTCAATGGAAAACTCAGAAAACATGTGCAGCAATGTAATGTGAAGCTGAACCCTTTTATGTGGAAATTCTATTCCTTGTATATAGCTCGCAGATATGAATACATAAGCACACCAAAGCATTAAGGGTAACATTCATGATGGCTAAAAACTGAAAACAACCCAAATGCCTTCTAAGAATATGATGGGTGTGATACTATAGTACATTTATATTGTGGTACAATATACTGTGATAATATAATAAACAATAGCTATATACAGTAAAACAGAGGAATCCAAAGTCAACATAGATAAATCTCATGGTCTCATAGTTTTAAAAGATGACAGATATTACAAAATTCTTATTGCATGTGTTCAAAAAGTGGCTATATAAATGTATGATGACAGATAAAAGATTGTGGTTACCTTGGGGTAGTAAAGTCAACAAAGGAAAATACAGAAGACTCTGGAGTGCTGTTAAAGTGATAGATCTTATCTCAGATGTTTACACAGGTGGGTTAGCTTGGTTATATACTGAGTCATGTACAGCAAGTATTGGTATTCTTTATTATATGCGCATTAGAACTTAATAAAGATTTCTTTAATATTGATACTAACACACAAGATAATCATAAGGAAACTATTTTTAAAAATATATTCATTTATTTATCTGCAAGCAGAAAGACAGAGAATATGGGCATGCTAGGACTCTTGACACTGCAACTCAACTTGAGAAGCATGTGCTACTTTGCACATAGTGACGGGTCAGGCAGCTCCAGAGACACCCTTCCCTTGACTGGGAGGTGTCTAGCTAGAGCTACAATCTAGGGGTTAAAACTGATTGGTCAGGTATGAACCAATCAGCTGTCTCTCTGACTCACCTGAGGGAACTTTAATTCCCAAGGACCTTTGTCTTAGCCCTCTCTCCCCCACATGCCAGGCTAGCAGAAGGACCTCTGAATCTTCTGGCCTTAGGAAGGTAAGGCCTATCCCACCCCAGCTAATGGTTGAGGTGGGGGAAGGCTCCAGATTTTTTTCCCTCATGAACCTCCTTCTCATGATGGGAGCCCTCTGTTATCTTTTCTTCTGCTGTTTGTTTAGCTAAACAACGTAAGTTCTGTTAAACTCTCCATGTTTTTCTCCCCACACTGGTGGCTAGAGAACTCTGTAACTCCCCATGTTCCCTTAAATAATAAACTCTCCCACTATACCTTACTATCTTGTTGTCTATGATTTTAATTCTTTTAACTTTGTAGACAAGAACTTGGGTATTCCTTAAATTTTGGGGCACCATCTGGCTTTATGTGGGAACTGGGGAATTGAACCTGAGTCAGCAGGCTTTGCAAGCAAGTGGCTTTGACCTCTGAGATATCTCCCCAGTCCAGGAAAGTATTTTTTAATGAACATGAAGGCTTTGATTCAACAATATTCTACCTCTTTAAAATTGGCTACAAAAGGGCACCTGCACCGCCGTGTCCCTGGGGGCTGCTCGACTGGCCCCTGGTCCGTGGAGACGCTCACTCATGAGCCAGGAATTTCACTCTGGGGAAGTGCTTCTACCGTCGGGAAGCTAAAATGATATACTTCACAGTGGATTAAACACATGATGGCTTTCATAGAACAAGAAGCCAATGAAAAAGCAGAAGAAATAGATGCAAAGGCAGAAGAAGAGTTTAACATTGAGAAAGGCCATCTTGTGCAAACCCAGAGACTGAAGATTATGGAATACTATGAGAAGAAAGAAAAGCAGATTGAGCAACAGAAGAAAATTCAAATGTCTAATTTGATGAATCAAGCAAGACTCAAAGTTCTCAGAGCAAGAAATGACCTTATCACTGACCTACTAAATGAGGCAAAACAAAGGCTCAGTAAGGTGGTAAAAGATACAACCAGGTACCAAGTGCTGCTTGATGGGCTGGTCCTCCAGGGCTTGTACCAGTTGCTGGAGCCCCGAATGATTGTGCGTTGCCGAAAACAAGATTTCCCTCTGGTGAAGGCTGCAGTGCAAAAAGCAATTCCTATGTACAAAATTGCCACCAAAAAAGATGTTGATGTCCAAATTGATCAAGAGGCCTACCTGCCTGAGGAAATATCTGGTGGAGTGGAGATCTATATCGGGGATTGCAAGATAAAGGTTTCCAATACCCTGGAAAGCCGGCTGGACCTCATAGCCCAGCAGATGATGCCAGAGGTTCGGGGAGCCTTGTTTGGTGCAAATGCCAACAGAAAGTTTTTGGACTAAGCCTTTGAGAGGTGCAGTTCATCGACTGCTGTACTTGTGACAAAGCAAGATTGTCGGCACAGCTTCCTCTTTCTGTTCTACTGCTGTTCTGTAGTATTCAGCAGACACCCTATGTAGCTAATGTCCTTGGCCCAGTGTTAACAGTACGCAGGAAGGTGAGGGTCAGGTGTTGGGGGAACCTGCATGCTCCCCTGCTTTGTGGGTAGAAAATGCACGTGGTGCTTGCTTTGTACTAGTATCACTAAGCTCATTGCTACTGTTCAGACCTAGACATTCCTTATCTGTAAATGTGATTCAAAATCCAAGTCATGAATATTTATTAAAACAAAAGGTTTAAAAAAATTGGCTACAAAAGAAGAAAAAGTATGCACAGTATTCAAATTCTATTTATTATTGTTAGAAACTCCTAGTCTTATTAAACACTTTAAAAATTCCTAAGTGCTAAAGAGATTATGGTATAATCCCATAAGTAGTTCAAATAATCATTTAAAAGAAACAAAAACACACGTTCTAAAATTAAAATGATTTTTTACAGAAGTTTTGATTTAAAATTTGAAGTGAAATCATTAAAAATGAACTCAGTTTTAATTTATGATGCCTCTAAGCATATCTTGGGCCTATCTTGTCAGCAATATTATAGCTATTGCTATCTGAGAAAAAAAATCTAAAATATTTACTTTGTGAAGAGGCTTAAGTAGCCTGAAGTATACTGATAAATATCATGTGGATACTCTACTTTAGTATTTTCTACTTAAAACATTTCCATGCATAGGAAACATTTCATCATTTTCTTCTTTGCATTTTATTTATTTATTTTTTTTGGGGGGAGAGGTGTATGTACATGTTCATGTAAATGAGTGCAGGCGTATACATGCCACCATGCATGTACAGGCCAGAGGATGAATTCAGTTGTTAGTCCTCACATTCCATCTTATTTGAGGCAGATATAATTGTTCACCACTGTGTTTGACAAGCTAGCTGACCAATGTATTTCTGGAGAATTATTCTGTCTCTGCCTCCCTTCCTACCACAGACACACTAGGAATACAGAAGCAAGCACTACAGTATCCAGCTTTCTGTAAATTGTGGGAATCCAAACTCAGTTACTCATACTTGCATGGTAAGTACTTTTTCCACTAAGCATCTCCTCTAGCCCCTCTTCTTTATATTTTATTATTTAGCTTGACAAGGTATTTTGCAGCTCTCTAAATTTTATTTATGGGCCTGATGCTAAGACTCATTTGCTGTTTAAATATCATCCCTCTGAGAAAAGTCACAATGATATAAACAACATGTACTCTAGCGTTATCCAGAATGCCTTGATAGCTATGTTCTATCTGTGTGATAAGGGTCAATGCTTAGCCTTCCTGAGGAGCTGTCAGCCTATAGCAAGGTAACCTGACAGATGTTTATAAGCAGGCCTAGCATAGTCTCTGGTATGTGGAAGTTGATAGTTAATAAACTATATTTGTTCATTAAACACATACTCATGATAGTATTATAAAAATACTATAGAATTTTATGCTAAAATAATTGGGTTCAAGTTAGTTTCTGCCACATAGTGGTGATCTAATTTTAGGACTAATTTAATTTTCCTGGGTATCATTTATGGGATAAGGAATTCTACTGTCCCTATGGAAGAGCAATGGGAAATAAACTCCTATGTGGAAGTGCTTTCTAAGCCACAAAGCTTCACAAGTCTCCAATGATTCTTTGAGCTTGTTGTTGGTCAACATTAGGAAACTTCTTCAGGCTTCTTGTGAGACCTGAGAGCATCATTTTCCCCAGGGAAGTGAATTCACTTTGAGAACACATAGTTGTCCCTTTAGGCCTGCTGAAACACTTAGTAGACTGCTTTTAAGGATGTGCTGGAAAAGCAGGTGGCAGCCCTGATTCCCAAAGCCGACTTGACAGTCACTGCCTGGATCTACCTTAGAAAGATGCTCCAATTCAAAAAGGTTCCTTAAAGGGCTGGGGAGATTGTTTAGTGGTTGAAAGTGCTTGGTTGCAAAGCCTGCTGGCCCAGGGTTCGATTCTCCAGTACCTACCTAAAGCCAGATGCACAAAGCGGAACATGCATCTGTAATTCATATGCAGTGGCAGGAGGCTCTGCCATGCCCTTTCTCATTGGCCCACTTCCCTTGAAAAGAAATCAGTACTTTTTTTTTTCAGGGTAGGAGCTCACTCTTAGCCCAGGCTGACCTGGAATTTACTATGTAGTCTCAGAGTGGCCTCTAACTCACAGTGATCCTCCTACCTCTGCCTCTCAAGTGCTAGGATTAAAGGCTTTAAAAAATGGTTCATTAGAAACTCAAGAAAAAGGGAGATTTATACACAGTCAGAAAGCCTGCCTTAGTCTCCAGAGGATTCTTGATTCCTCTGAGGTTTTATTCTACGTTAAATCATTTGGGTCCACTTTGACCCAAGAACACCTATCACTCCACACCAAAAGCTTCTTTGAATCAGTTTGTTTCCAGAATGAGAATCCCACTAGGTGCCATGACATGAGTATGAATATAGGCTTATGTGCTGAATGCTTGGTTCCCAGCTAGTGTCATTGAAAACCTTCGGCAGTCTGGACTTGTGAAGGAAGTAGGTCACTTGAAGCACATTCTTGGGCTATATTTTGCCCTAACCCCTTCCTGCCTATTTTGTCTCCTTTGTAGACTCCTGTCTGCCACAAAGTGAGCTGCTATACTGCACCCCATGTTCCCTGACATGATGTTCAGCAACACCTCAGGCCCCTGACCCAAGTTCAATTGCCCAGTTCCTATGTAAAGCACAAGGTAGCACGCGAGTCTGGAGTGTTTTTTCTCTCTCTCCTTCCTGTACTCTTTCTCTCCTTGCAAATAAATAAAACTTTTTTTAAACTCTGAAACCAAAATAAATCCCTCTTTTAAGTTGTTTCTGTCAGGAATTTTATCACATAATTTAAAAGCTTAAGACATTAGGCTATATAAAGAGTGGCAGAATATAGTTTGTTTGCTAAATACTGTCATTTAAGCAAGGGTTCAGTCATACAGGGAGGGGATTAAAATAAAAGTCAAACAGCTATCAACTCAGTAAAAATATTTTGTCATTATAACCATAAATATTATCCATGTCTAGAAAGCAATATAAATAATATATGATTATACTTCATTTTAAGAATAGGTGATTATTTGCAACCTTGAAAACTCTACAAGTTTTAGTTGGTATCATAATAATACCTGAAACATTCTAGTTTTTGTGATAATCCAAATCTTGTTTTGATGTATGTGATAAAAAGAGATTAAATTTATTTTTGTCTTTCCACAAGCCATTATACTATCAAGTTATTAACCTACTTAACAAAGGTATCGATCTCACTGTGATATATTCAATATTACTGATTAGATTCACAGTAGAAGTTTCTTTTTCAGAAAGCACTTGTGCTAATAAGAAAATTGGGAAAAGCAATACGCACAAATTCAATTTGTAAAGTCATTTCAATCTATGTTGCTGTGAATCTATTTTAGCTGAATATTATGAGTGACTTCTTTTAGGTCTTCAAAAGATATATATATATATATATATATATATATATATATATTGAAAAGTCAGTCTCTACATGAACTTGATTTGATGTGGCAGCCCCCAATACCATCCAGAAAGACAGGTGAAGTCTTCATTTACAGCTTTATACTTTTGCTATTGGGAGAATAAGCTAGTAACTGATGAGGGCAAAACTGTTAAATTGTGTACTTATCTATTGTATTTTAGAAGAAAAATCTAAATGATATTTAGAATCACAGGAAAGGACAAGTGGAACAATTTTATGAGATGTCACACCTTTACTGAAGAGGAAAACTAAAATGTGATTTTTCCAGTTTAAACTCTTTATTTTCTAAAACCTCAGTGGTGGGAGAATCAAAACTAGAGGCAGGTCTCCTGATGTCCAATGCTGTAAACTGTACTAAGTTGACTCACAACATAAAACATACTGTACATCATATGTAAGTTTAAAAAATCATCTGTAGGACTGGAGGGATGGGTCAGAGGTTAAAGGTGCTTACTTGAAAAACCTGACAGACTGAGTTCAATTCCCCTCAAAACAAGTAAAGCCAGATGCATAAAGTGGTACATGCATCTGGAGTTTGTCTACAGTGGCTAGAGACCTGGTATACCCAGTCTCTCCCTTCATTCTTCTCCTCTCTCTGCTTGCAAATAAAAAAAAAAATTAAAAAGAAAAGAAAATGGCTGGAGAGATGGCTCAGCAGCTAAAGTTGCTTGCTAACAAAGTCTGATAGGCCCAGTTTTGATTCCTCAGTGCCCATGTAAAGCCAGAGGCATAGAGAAAGACATGTATCTGGAATTCATTTGCAGTGGCAAGAGGCTCTGGTGTGCTATGCTGTCCTCCCTCACTCCCTGCCTTTTTCTCCTTATAGATAAGTGAATAAAAATATTTTTAAATATTTAATTTATTTATTTGCAAGCAGAGACAGACAGACAGACAAGAGAGACAGAGAGAGAATGGGTGTGCCAGGGCTTCTAGCCACTGCAAACACACTCCACATTCATGAGCCACTGATTTTATATGGGCACTGGGAATCAAACGTGGGTCACTAGGTTTTGCAGGCTTGATCACTGAGCCATCTCTCCAGCCCAATAAAAATATTTTTTTTAAAAAAAAGAAAATACATCTGCACAGCTTCGTTGATAGTTGTGAAGAGGTTAGGGTTTGAGTTAGAGAAATGACCATACCTATTCTTGGGAATAGAGAGCTTGTTGGTGGCACAGAAGCTGAAATGTAGGAAAAGGGGGAGGGGCAAGGAACCACGGAGAAAAGGTGGTAGATTGAGGCCCTGCCAGTCCAGAAGTGACAACATACCATAGTAAACAGCAGGAGAAGTGATCAGAGAAACGAAGGAGGAAAATGGGATAGAGAAAGAGAGAGAAAAAGAGAGAGGTGTGTGCAGCAAGAGGCAGACAGAGCCAGTGAGAGATTACAGAAATATGAAGATCACACAGAAAGATACCGAGATCAGAGAACAGAGACACCTTATTTCAGAAAAGGGCCAGAAAGAGGAAGGGAGAGAGAATGGCATCTGGACTTTTATGTGCATGTCTTTGGGGCGTGATGATTTGCTTCAGCAGAAGGAGGGCCTTGTGGAGGTGTGGTCTAGTGGTCAGGGAAGGAGCCAGTTTGGCTAAATCTCTGCTGAGGTTTGGCTGGTGGTAAGGGAGAGAGGGGGGAGTTCTGAGACTCTTAACAACAGTATTTTCTGTATCTTCTCAAGGACATTTTGAAAGTGTGATATTGACCTGAGTAATAGAAAACACAGTGAGGGAAGGAGAAAGGAACAAATATTTTCATTTAGAGAAAGCTTCATTTGCAGAAATCTATAAATTCTACTATATACTTTCATCTCAACTCTCTCAATGTAAATTTATGACAACAGAAGAAGCTTTGAACCATTTTGATTTCCTCCTACTCTGAAAAAGATATTAAGATGTGAAACTGGAATTGACAAGGCCATTAAAACTTGACAGTAAGTTTTTAACAGTCTTCCTCTAATCTGACAGTTCAGATGATTTCTCATTTCACTAGATCCACAGAAAACTTTTCAAGTACAAAGTCAGACCGTTTTATCCTTGAAACCAAGGTTGTTTTCTAAACTTATAATAATTAAAATGTTCCTTGTAATTTCGGCTCTATTCAAAGGCAGAGCATTTTATATTTCTAAAATTCTTCTAATGGGGAATTAGCATAAATAAGATAATATATGTGAAGCATTCTGCAAATATGAAATTATAATACACGGAAGGCACTGTGTTTTTTAGAAAAGGACTCTAATGGTGTTGCTGAAGTGGCTAAGTTACAGCATTCTGAATGGTAAGTATTTGGATATACTTCCTTTAAAGTCAGAAGCAAGAAAAGGATGTCTATCACCACTTAATTTTACCACAAAACTGGAAGTTGTGGATAATGCAATAGGGTAAAAAAAGGACGTGTTATCCTTGAACTCATGACAATCCACCATGCCTCAGCTTCCCAAGAGCTCAGATTACAGGCTTGAGCTACTACCTACCATGACCTTCCATGTCAGGCAAATATTCCAACACTGAGTTACATTTTCAACCCTTCCATATTTTGGATTTCTGATCAATACATATTTAGAATATTTCACAAAAGTTAGATTTTTTTAAAAAAGATGAGAAATCAAGGGGGGAAAGTATAAGATGAAAGAGTGGAAGTGAGTAAAACTACCAACATGCAAGAAGTACTTTAATGAACTATATGCCATTTGTAAAGGTAAATAACTTACCTGGTTAGAATACACAGGCAAGTATTTAAAACAGCACATATGAAATTAAGCAGATAAAATATACATTAGAATACCTACTGGTAAATCATAGCTAATACTTAAAGTTAAATGTGATTATTTAGTTAGATATTATCTGGCTTAGACTTTAATCATGGTATTAGTTTTTTGTTTTTTTTTCTCTCCACATTTTGATCAAATTTTTGAGGCGCTCATTGTTCATTAACAATCTCTACAGGAATGGCAGATGAGAAAAGTATGTCTATTCCCATCACACTTCATTCTGCATTTCTGTTTAACCTTGAGAAATTAATAATGTGTTGGCTACTATCCACCAATAGAGACAGAAGCTTTTGTATCCAAGCAGAAAACATTCACTGCAAAGTAGGAAGCAGGATTTTTTTTTCTAGAGAAAGATTTCAAAATGAGATGTAAAAAACGCACAAAAGCCTATGATATGATAAAAATCAGGGCATATCAACCATATCAGACTTGCCAGTATTCAACAGTCCCCACACTGATTCTCACACTTGCCTACTGTCAAAAAATGGAGACAATTCTCACATTATCTTGTCAAAAGAGCAAAGTCATCTGGACTCCTTTGCGCCTCTATCACATTCTGGAAGGATCATCTTTTCCTGCTAGCAGATGAGTCAAACCAAGGCTGAACTGGGCCTCCTCCAGAACATGAAGCAGAGAAGTGACCTTCTGTACTCCAGGGAAGGATCTGGCAGCATTGTTTAAAGCACAGAGCATAGCACAGTGCACATAAGATGTAAAGACATTAAATCTGAAAATTTTATGATAGCTGTAGCTCTATAATAAAGTTTTAAAAGTGAGGGTAAAGACCCTACCTTACAGATCTTGTAAAGTGATTCCTGACCATCTCCCCCAGTATCTTTGAAGTAATCATGTGCAGGAAATGTACGATGAATATCTCGAGTAATAACACTTTCCTGGACTGAATCCTAAAAGAGGGAAAATAGAACTTGGTTATTAATACAAACTTTTCCTTATAACTATGGAAAATAAACATATACATGAAAAAAACTTTAAAAAAATCCTCCCTCATATCTGAGACCTACAGTGCTTTTCCTGAGATGTTACGACCCATTTCTTTTTTCATAAATTTACTTACAGATCTATGAGAATGTGTGTTTCTATATGAGAGGAGAGGGACAGAAGAAATTTCATGCATATATTTCTTTAAAGGCAAATAGTTTAACTCGGTAGGACCAGTTACAGAGTGTTATTTATCACGACATGCAAATGTGTTTTATTTTCATTAGAAACTATTCATAAAAAGAATCAAGAATGTCTGGAAACAGATGTATCCAATTTTATTATAATCCTATTAATGAATCTAATATATATATTTCCATTTAAAAAGGAATATTTTATGTCACACATACATGTTCAAGAATAGATTCCTAGAGATAGAAAGACTAGGTCAAAGGATATATACAGGGCTGATGATGACTCAGTTGATAAAGCACTTGCTGCAGAACCACTGGATGCTATATTGCTACATCTATAATCCCATCATACTTAGAACAAAAAGGAAGGTAAAAATAGAACTGCCCAGAAACTCACAGGCCAGCTAACCTGATGAACACAGCAATGGACAATGAAATGAGAGACCCTTCCTAAAACATGGTGGAAGATGAAGACCAACCAATACCCGAAGTTGTCCTCTGACCTCCACAAGTGGATCGTGGTACATGTGTGCCTCCACATACAGAAGTGTACACACATATATCTATATATATATCTCCCTTAAATATATATGTATTTTTAGGCTTGTTGTTGTGTTGAGACAGTTTCATGTAGCCCAGGTTGCTTCAAACTTATTACATAACCAAGGCTGGCCTTGATCTCCTGATCCTTTTGCTTCTGCCTACCAAGTAGTGAAATTATGGGCATATATCACCATATTATCAATTTTCATACAAATATTTTCCCTCTTGAGTTGGTGTAACAAAATATACTCCAGGGCTGGAGAGATGGCTCAGCGGTTAAGGCACTTGCCTCCAGTGCCTAAGGCCCTGGGTTCAATTCCCCAGGACCCACATAAGCCAGAACCACAAGGTGGTGGCCCTGGTGTGCTCTCTCTCTCTCTCTCTCTCTCTCTCTCTCTGCTTGAAAATGAATATATATATATATATATATATATATATATATATATATATATATATATATATATAAAAAAATATATT